>CP093829.1:22570019-22823405 GCA_033063855.1 Smittia aterrima | reverse complement strand
CAAGAAGAAGTCACTTCGCTTTGATCCAAGTACACTCACAGCTGAGTACGACTCCGAGGAGGTGAGGGAAAATAAACGAAGAATAACGGACGAGATCAAGAAGTGAGTACATTTTCACGTGTTTCGATTGAATGAGTGGAAGTTGAAAGAGAGAAATGACTGGAAGGGAAGTTCAAAAATATTTTTTGGGAAAACTTGAAGGAAAATGTTGAAAATATTTTTTTATGTCAAAAATATTTAAAAGAAATTTTTAAAATTAATTTTTTTAATTTATTTTTTGTTAGAACTGTTTTCCGTGAAAAACTTAAAAATTTTCCTTGATTTTCCACATCTCGCGTATCTTCCAAGTCCCAAGAAAATAACGAAACTCTCAAACTTTAAACTTCCAGTCTTCCAACCTTCCACGAGCCCTCTTTGTGTTAGTCGAGAGAGAAATTCAGAAAAAGTTCTTTGCCGAACAAAAAAAATTCAGCAAACGGTTAAAAATATTCGAACAGTGCAGTTGTAAAATTTCGCGTGTCGGTCGAGTTGAAGTAAAGGTGGGCAAACTTGCAAAGTAGCAAATTGGATGAAGTGTGAAGTGAAATGAAACGACTCGAAGCTCGTGTCGTGATCGAGTGTGAAACAAGTTTTTTTTTTAAGTCGAATGATCGATAATTTAATTCTTTAGTCAACGTCTTTGCATATGAAATGTAAAGTTTTAAATGTTTTTCTTTGTGCTTCGCGCGATCCATGAGAGTGCAGCTGTTTGGAAATTTATTTTTTCAGTGCTTGCGAAATATTGTTTAACAAAAAAATAAATCGAAAAGACTTAAAATTCAGCAGTGAGCTGCTTAAGCCTCTTAACAGCGAAATTCTGTGATTTGTGCGTGTTCGTCATCGTCGACTGGTGATACGCTCTGAAAACAAAAGGGCCTGGTATGTGATAAGCGTGCACAGAAGTCACAATGAGAATGGCTTATCGTTAGTCGACAAAAAAGAGAATGAGACTCATTCTTTCTTATCAGCGGATTCCCTCGAACGTTCTAATCCAAGAAATTTACTTTCGCTTTTCTTATTTAAACTGCAATCGTTGCAGTCGGGGTATTAAAAAGCTGTTTGAATTGCGAAGCAAATGTTTGTCGGGGACAAAGAGTTCATTTCTGCTTCGCTAAATTTCTCAGCGAGAAGAGAATTCGACGGAGGTCGTGAAACTGAAAAATGAGCCGCGAAGTTCAAGACTTTGTTAAATCAACAAGGAAAATATTTTTTATTTTCTCGCTTCACGTCATTTTCCTTCATCACAAATTTAACGCGAAGGGCGAGTGGAAAAAAAAGTCTTTTGTCTGAATTAGTGAAATTCTTTGACAATCACGTCGATACTAAAATTAATTTAAAAACCACTGAAGGAAAAATTAAATTATCTCCGACGATCCCTCAAAAGAAAAGTGAGAATTGAAAAACTTTTCCATTCCTTCACCAAAATGTTGGACAAAGTTTCTGAAGTACGTGATCGAAGTGATAATCTTCTCCGGTCAACCATAAATGAGAGGGCAAGAGATTTGTTGTTTGCATAAATTATCTGGAGATTTAATTTCATTTGAGTGAGAAAAGAAGTTCTCTCATCCGTGATCGTCGAATCTTCTCGACCATGAAATGTGATAATTAGTCGGGAGTGATGGCGACTTTAATTACATGCACAAACATTAAATAAATCCATCGATTTGTAATGATGATTCAATCATTTGCTTCTCATTCAGCGAATTCGAACAAATTGAACTCGATCTTCTAAAAATACGAATTCACGGCGCGCTTCACTTGCTAAAGAGTAATTTGTCTCGCAATTAAAGTCGAAAACAAAATCATTTGGTTGTTGAAATTGGACTATTGATGTTAATTAAACAAATTAATTCTTATCGGGTCTCGTTTACTGACATCTCTCGATAAGATTATGTCATGGGACGGGACATGCCTTAAGCGTTAATTAATTGAAATTGAAATTTCATTCGAAGCGAAGCAGAAATAATTATGCGGACGAATAATTGAGGAACAATCATCAGGTATATCGGAAAAGGTTCAATCTACTACAGTGTCGAACTCAAAATACAATTAAACAACATCGCGGCGCCTTAAACAGAGTTCGTTAAAATGTTTATTTTTGTTTCAGCCTCGTATCAATCTTTTGCGCCTCGCTGACATGAACTGTGCTGATGCGCTCATTGGCATAGCAATTACTTTCACAATTCAATCAGCTACTCGGCGCTTAAAATCGAAAAAAAATTGTACGTGAAACTGAAATGAAAAATATGCAAAACAATTCTCTTGAGTGAGTTTAACCACCCGAAAAAAAAACTTTTTTTTATCGCGAAACAACAAGCGAAGTGAGAAACGAATAGAACAAGATTTAACGCGATTGTTGAAAGTAAAAGTAAAAAGATTTTTTTAATGCGGAATGTGCAATTTGAATTGCAATCCATTAGAGTTGTCAGACTTGTATGTTTGTTGTCTGTTCGAGTTGACAGAAGATGAAGAAACTCATTCGTTTTGTTATGAAATAATTTTATTGTTCGAGTTTGATTATTTGCAAGAGACGGCTTGAGAATTATGAGTTTTGTTAACGATGACATTATTGCGTTGTAAGGTACGCTATTCGCTATTCTCGAATGTCCAGTCGAGGTTTGTTATTCATCGCGAATAATGATTCAAGCCTTGGATCGTCTTTCAGACTCGACTTCAATGGCGAGTAAAATAATAAATCTTTTGTTCGACATTTGATTGAAATGAAATCGTTTTGTGTACGATAAGTTGCTGAAAGGAATTCGAGATTTCTACTTTTGTTGGAGAAAGAAAAGCTCGACTGTTTGTGATGGATTTAAAAGTCTGAAAAGCCTTCGGACAAATAATTGAGTTTCTTTTGGGTTTGCTGAAGCTTTTCACCTTTATCAATCTCCAATAATTATTTCGCTCAATTAGTTGACAACAGCGCCTTCGAAAACACTTTTCTTCTCGAGAGAGATCCTTCTTGGAAATTTCCTTGGTTACAATAAAATTCTTGTCGTAATAAAAAAAAGTGGGATGGCAAGAGTTTGACATTTTCATAAATTCTTTAGACGAAGAAAAGGGTCCGTTGTTCGATAAGAAAGCCAAAGTTGAGTCATCAACAAAATTTGTTGTAGTCTTCCCTCTTTGCTAAGAAATTGCGTAATGAATTCTCTTACAATCACCATCGATTTGTCTTGCCATTTCTCTTTGACATTCATCCGATATTGCTTTCAATTTGCGTCGAGCTCGCTCCGGAATTCCTTCGAACAACAAGCGCCATTTAAAGTTTTTGGCTTTAACAACATTAAGGAAGTTAAACGACAAACAGTCACGAGAGAAGTGCATAAAACTCGTGTACATAAATTATTCGAAGCTGATGCAGAAATGCTTTGTGTGTCGCTGCGGGAATTTATTTGTTGGAAATGAAAATTTGGCTTTCAAGTGACAATATTAACCTTTAACTTCGTTCCTTGAATTAAATGGAGGAAGTTTCTTTTATGGAGATTGAATCGTAAATGCTGGTGGAGAGTTTAGCGGAGGGTCGGCTTCTCACAAAAGTTTCAATAACCGAAAAGTTGCTTCCTGTTCTTGAGCTTAAAAAGGGTTTTAACTTTAAAGGTTCGCTTGACGAAGGAAAAACTTTCTTACGAAGCCCGCGAGTATAAACATTTTGTTAAGGAACTTCGTTCGAGAATATTTTAAATCTCTGCTTCAGGCTTCACGGGGAAAAACATTGAAACCGGTGAGACGAAGAGAATCAACAACAAAATCAATTTTCTTTGTCTTGTTGAGGAAAATGTTTTCGCAATTCCGTTGAAAAATCTCTGCAGCAGTTGCTCGAGAGTTAAACAATCACATCGCAAATGAAATTAATCAAGACACGAGTCTTAACGAGCTGCGAATATTTAAGTGCAACTAGCGGTGAAATTACGCTGACAACAGAAAGTGACAAAATGATTTGTTTAACGTTCCCTTCTCATCTTTCTCTCGCCCTCCTCCCAAATAAAGAACTCGTGACGTGCTGATAATTTTTACAACAACAATTGAGCGGAGGAAAATAAATAAATTAATGCATTAAAACGGAACTTGATAAGTGCGGAAGTGATTTTTGGTTATTCCATCGAACCCCGAGAAGGCACAAATGACCCATCCGAAAATGGACAATTTCCTGCTGCGAGGATAATCACCAATGAAAATACATTTGAGAGTGGATATTCTCCGTGAAATTGTGAGTATGAAAAGTCAGGACAGCGCGTTACCGTCGTTAAAGCGAGTGCCGTCGTTTATGACTCATTTGTGAAACGATTAAGGGAATTATCATTTAATCCTTCGCCTCGCTCGAAAGCTCAGCGTGTCTGTCTTCGCATTCCTTGTCGGAGAATCCCCGGAAGAGATTTCATCAACGAAAATCCTAAATTATGTGTGTGCAAACATAAATTCTGTTAACATTAATAGACTTGCCGCATATTTGCAAGTCTAAGAGATCTTTAATGTCTTACACGCCCGGGGCGAGCATAAAACCGAAAACGTAATTTCTCGTCATGCTACGAGTTGTCAGCGAGCGGTTTAGACAAGTGTAGACGTAAAATAAAAGGGAGAAGAAGATTGAAAAGCCTGAGCTGGGAGTCAAAGCACTTTGTGGCACAAAGTTTGAAGAGCGCTCTCCGTGATCCGCATGTGATCCATTAAAGATATTAATATTTCATGTTTCTTTCTTTTTTCTCTGCTCGAAACAAATTTTCATTTCGTTTTTCAGTGAAATAGCTAAAGCAGCTTGAGATGAGCAGCTTCAGAGTCGTTTAAAACAAAAAAACAGAACGAAATGAAAGTTGAAGAAAACGAAGAAGTTTGTGTCGTCAAACGTGATTAGTCAAAAAATGTTATGGCAGAGAAAGAGAAACAAAGCGAAATGAATTTTTCTGCGGGCAAAAGTCTACGACATCTTGTCAGTGGTCAGAATTAATCGCTACGACGAGACTCACGAATTTTCATCTTCACTAAAAGCCGATGACGTCAGTTTGCTCCTCCGACTTAAAACAGTCTCAGATGTTGCCGACAACATTTTTGGAGATTATTTTAAAATCTTGTCATTTAAAAAGGAAAGTTAAGAATTAATTGCTGCGACTTCAAGTTTATCGCTTGAGCTGGCAATTTGTCATTGCTTTACCTGTCAAAGGTTCATTCGATAGCGACAATCAAATGAAGGCACTTAAGACGCATCCGGTACGCGTTCGAGTCACTTAAAGGTCTTTTCAGTCTCGTGAAAATAAATCAGACCTTGTAAGCTTTAAAAGCGTGGCAACAGCACATGCAACCTGCATTTATAATTTTAATTTTCTACAAATATTTCTGTTGCGAGCGCTGATATCATGGAAAAAGGATTCACGAAACTCCATCGATCTGTGAGGCAGGCCGAGCTCGCGAAAGGAAACGAGCGGGGTGGTGTTTAATTAGAATTTCGTTTCGCCGCCGAAGGGAAATGACAGAAAGAGGTGTGCGCTACTTTCGTCGAGTTATCCCTCCCGAGCCAACCAACCATCAATTAATAACATGCCCTAACATGCAACAACGCATGGACATAATTTATTCAACGCTAATTTGTGTAGTTGTATTTAATCGATCAAAGGCGATCGAAGCGAATAAACCAACAACTTTGACTCGCTGTCTCTATTGACACTGCTGAATATTTGATGACTAATAAACATCGAGGCTCGCGCTTTAGCTTTGTATAAAGCTCGATACGTAAACACAATTAATTTGACACCTACGGCTTGATTAAGGGGATTCAGGTGAGAAGGTTAAATGGTTAATTAGGGCAAAAGGGAAGAAGGAGAATGTTAGTGAAGGAAAGGATTGGAAAAACAATTAATTATTGATTGCTCTTCTGACGTTTGTTGATAAAATAAAAGACTCTTCATGATAAATGAGAAAAATATTGAACAAACTTCCTTCAACTTTCAAAGTTAATGATCCACGAAGTGTTCACTTAAATATTTGCTTTATTCAATGAAGAATGAAAGTGCAAACATTTTGTTTTATTTTAAAATAAAAATCATTTTGTAAACTTCGAAAGTTTATTTTCTTGAGTGAAGAAGAAAGGACGAGACGAGACTGTGAACTGTCATTTGAGTTCCTCGGACGCGTTTTTCTCTCAATTGCTTTTGTTTGCCTTCAACGCAGAATTGGACGATCTTGACCCAAATCTTTAATTCCAAATTAATTACTTTGCCGTTGCTCTTTGCTCAGCGACTCGTGTTTAACAACCTTTAAGAGTCGTTCTGGGGACTCTTTTCTGTAATATGAATCAAATTTGTCTTGTTGACATTTTCCAAGACCCAAAACGAGACGCTTTTGCCTCTGAGAGAGAGAAGACGCCGCGAGCTGTCACAATGAAGAAGAAGTAAAATTATTCCGGACGAAGACGAAGAAAGCTTGAATTAGTCTCTGCTCGCAGAATTTTCACGTTTATTAAACATCACAAAAAAAACTTTTCTGTCGCTTAATGAAATATTCATCAGAAAAAGGTTGAAAGTGTTCTCTCTCTCGCTCGGAAGGAAAATATCGAAAAGCGTCTTAATTAACTTCTTACCGCGTCTACTGAGCACAATAAGTGTCGAGAAACGTAGCGACGCTTTTCATTTTCTTCGAAAGTAGAGCATTCAAGCCTACTTACATTTGCCATGACATCAGCAACTCGTTCAAGATGCTTCCGTCTCGGATTCGCTTCAAGCAAAAGGAAAATAAAAAGAATTTTTTTTCCCTTCGCAATGAATTGAGGGAAACGGAAAACAGAAAACATATGCGCGCCGCGATGCAAAAAATGCTATCAAAGCCGCTTTAATGCTCTATTTATAGAAAACAAAACTGTTACAGCAATTGCTCGAAATAGTTTACTAGCCGCCGTGTCGAACGAGCAAGGAAAACTTTAAGAACGTCGATGATCGTCGAGTTAGAGAAATGAAATGTTTCTTTTGATTTTTCTTTAATCATTACGCGCGTCCAAACTTCGGCGGAGAGCTAAGAGCGTGAAATAAAAAGAAGAATACTTGAAAGAAGCTCCTCCGAAATATTAAAAGATAAAAATAAAACGAAAATTGTTTAGCTTGTTATCGCACGATATTTTTATAGCTGCAGAAATCAAGAAGCCAAAAAAAAATTCCGATCGCAAGTGGAGAAGAAAGAATTTTCTCGATGACGATGAAGTTAACGTCTTCGTCTCCCTCCTGTTTCAAATGATGCAATAAAATGATTTTGGCAAAGTCAGAGGAGGGTAAAATGACACTCGTCAAAAAACGATTGCACTGTGAGTGGTTTGATACGAACTTCGGAGACAGCTCAAGTCGCTCGTAAAAAGATAATTAGATTGTTATGACATTCTCGCGGCATATTCCACGAAAGCTTCTCTCCCACTTTTATCGTCTCCCAATGCACGGCTGAGTCCTAAAGAAATAATTCGACTCACGCTATCTCAATGATTTATTCCTCAACAAATTATCTCTGTAAGCTCTCTTAATTTAGCATTTCACAACAAACAGTCCCTCAATTCAATTAAACAGATTCCCTCACTCTCTCGCCGTCCAGCGATTTGTCGACGAACCATCTGCTCTCAAACTCAATATTTTAAATCCAACAAGTCTAAATATTTATTGAACTGAACGACTTTAGTTAGTTTATCACATTATCAAAATTTTACTAACAAAATGGCCCAAACAAACACAAAAAGTTTTCACGTTCGAAGCTTCAAGTTGATCTTCTCAATAATTCAATTTAATATTATTGCCTTCGAACGCACAGAGAGCGAGTATTGCTTTCTGTTTACTCAAATAAAACTTTTCGTTTGCTTTATTGAGTTTCAGCAGCAGCAGCTGATGATTTCAAAGCTCGTTAAATATTGATTTCTCCACCGACTGTTTGTGCAGCTCAACTGCAATTCCCATTTTCCGGATTGAGTTCTCAACGCTTTCAAGTTACAACATATTCTGTTCTTCCTGTCGACTGCGTCTTCATTTCGCCTGTTTGCTCTTTTCCGACTAAAGCTTTGAATTATTTAATCTCACCAGAAGTCAAAAGTGAGCTTCTCAAGCTGCTCACACATGTTCTGAAAGTTCATATTGGAAAAGAAGTTTTTTGAAAAGCTTCTTCGTTGTTAGGAAAATTAAAAATTGAAAAATTCATGATCAAAAGGAGGAAGAGTTTCTTCAAGAACATGAGCCTGTTCCTAACTTAATGATAACAAATGATTTTAACACTTTCCCTTTAAGCTTTCTTCTGCTTGAAGTAAAAATAATATTTTGCGACGTCCAAACAACGAAGGAAGCAGTGAATCTTTAATTAAAGTTTCAATTAAAACTTTCGCCTAACAACTTTTGCAGAAGAGACTTCGCTTGGAGGAAACTTTCATTTCAAATCAAGGAACAAAAGCGAATTGTAGCGAAACTTGGCATTTTCGTTATTTCTAATCAAGCATTCATACAACACACGAGATAATTGCCAGCGAGAGATTACTTTTTGGGATTGAGTTGGGGAAAAGACTTCGCATTGAACATTTTGATTAAGTTCCACAAAACGTCAGAAAATCCTCTCTGATCAAAGTTTTAATTTCATTTGACGAAGCCTCCTGTCAAGTCAGACGAGAAAATAAATTTAATTGCAATCTCAAAAGGGAATTGTGATCTCTTGTTATACGAGCTGATTATGAAAGAATGACAACGTTGAGTCGTGAGTTTAGATTGACGAGAACAACATTTCGTGGAATCGTTTGAATGAACAAAAATTCAAATGTTTCTGAATTTGAAAGCTTCAATCAAAGTTTTATAATTGAAATCAAAGCTGAAGCGAAGTTCAATTGCCTCGTTAATTAATCAATTCAAATGAATTCATTCCACAATAGGAAATACCAACAGGAAAGCTCAGCAATCTGTGGCCTAAATCACCGTCGAATGTTTTTTTTACGACTTTCCAGAACATAAAGCTGGAATAAGGAATTACGAAAAGTGTTATTTAATCGTGTTGTGGAGTTCTTATGTCGACTATTTTTAGAACTGGTCTGGAAGTGAATCAAGCGACAGGCACGAAAATAAAGTCGCAAAACCTTTGACCTATTTCCACAAACCGGCACACATTGTTTACTCATTCACTGAGTTTCTAATTAATAATCGACTGTTTAACTTATAAACTTAAAATAGTTTTGTTAGTGCTCAAACTTAATTCGACAAGTTTAAAACAGGGAAAGCTAATAAAAGGAAACTGTAAATTTACTTTATTGAAATAACAAACACATTGTTAAGCTTAATACGCGGGGAATTGTTTGTGGTTGTAAGCCGCCGCGTTTCACCATCGATCGCTAATTTTTCGGCATTTCCCTCTTGTCGTCTCTCACGACGCTTTCTCGCTCTCGCGCCACGAAAGGAAAAATGTTTTATGTGTATTACATTAATGACGTCATAGCACGCAAGACGCGTTGTTTGATCGCGTCATATGCAAATGAGAAATGTCGAAAAATGTTTCTATAAATAAAGGAAATTTTTCGTTCTGAGGGCGCACATGTGTGTTGTTGGATGAGAATTGTGGTGTCGGGACTGCCGCTTTGTTTCTTATTCATGCGAGTATTAACATAAACAGTTTAAACTAATTACGACAGCAAGAAAAGCGCTCGGCTTCGATCGTAGGGAGAGACCGAGCCTTGCTTCTAAAACGAATTAAATTTGGCAATTGCGAGCGAGCCGACGAAGAAGATGAAAGAAGTTCAGCAGATATTGAGAGATGATTGAGAATGGGACGACTTTAGTAATTGCTGCGATCAAAGCGTTGAGAATTTAATTGGCAAGTGCGAGTTTTCCCGTGCGACTAACGTAATGTTGTCCCGCCAAGCGATCACACGTCAGACATTTTACTCGCGTCAGAATCGCGATGCAGCAAAGCGTGAAAGAAGAAATTATTCAGCAAAGCATTAAATTGAGTAGAGTTTCGTCTCCATCGTTGAGAACAGACTTCCAATCCACCTTCGCAATATTTACAAAACAAAAATGAGAAACAATGCCATTGGAAATGAAACAGAAAAATATTTTTATAGCTCGAAAATCTCATTTCATAAACTTCAGCTCGAGACTGTGAATTTGTTTTCACGATCGGAGTTGCCACCGAAAACCTCGTGTCGTTTACCCCGAAGGAGAAGTTTTCCTCTTCCCACAAGCAAAGGTCACGATCGCTTAACATCATCAGGCAACTCCGCAAGCACTCAATCATAGAGAATCTTCAAAGATGTGTTTAAATCCGTAAACGCATTTTGGATAAATATAAAGATCTTTTTCTCGCTTCCCTCAAAATTTTTTTTTGTGTTTCTCTTCATGCCGTGAAAGAAAATCGTGTTTCGAGATTAGTTGAAAAGATTCTTTCGCTCAGTCGACGTTTGTTCGATCGGGAAGCTTATCCGTTGCAATAATCGCGATGATAATCGAGATAAAGAGAACAACTCAATAATCAATCAAGTAACGGAAAATCGGGTTCAAAGCAAATTTAATCAGTGCTTGTGTTTAATGATATGATTAGCGTTTCGTGACGTTAGGAGCCTTCTCGATTGAGCTTCGCGAGAACCCGTAAATCGCTTCACATGCCACTCGTTGATATTATCGATTCGTTGGGTTGTCGGTGAAGTAGTTCATAGCAAATTGATTGCGCACCGAATGAAAGGAAAACAATTTTCCCGCAGCAATCTGTCAAATGCGGAAACTTTCCTCGTTTCAAAATAGTTTCGACGGGTTGAAGTCTCTCATGTGGATTTAATTTTCGAGATGTGATTTAAGCAGAAACAGATTGAACGTCCACTAATACGTTTAAAATCAGATTTTCTCGGTTTGAAAAGATGACTGAGCGAAGGGAGCGAGACAATAATTTTCTTTAAAGTAGACTTCGCCTTCGAGCGAAACACAAGTTCACATCCATCATCGGTTCAGCGACTTGACTTGTCTCCCTCAACAAGTATTCAAGCTAAATGCTCGCGTTGTTCTCTCATTAATATCAGTTAGAGAAAGCAAAAACCAAACAGGATGCTCTAACAGCTTCTCATCCATTAATTAGTGCGAATATTAATGATTATTGCCTGAAGTCTTCAAACATCGAAGTGAAAGGATTATTGATTAATGAAAACGCTTTTCTTCTTAACTTCCGAAACGTTTCTCGGTAGAATCGATCGTCGCTGACGAAGCAAAATTAATCGGCACCTTCCGGACGATTCGCTAAACGATTCGAATTCTCAAATATTTCCATAACGACTCAGTAGCAGATGGAGAGTAAATATTTATTCAAAGTCAGTTGATATGTTGGAAAAACACATGAGAAGGGATTGATCATAGTAACAGCCAGACTTTTGCGCGTCTCTTCGTAGAAAAAAAGAAAAGAAAAAAACTTCCCACGCGACATTGAGTTTGATGAATCGAAAGATGAAATATTGAAACATCTGAAAGCATAAAGCGAAGTGCTCGTGTGTTCATAAGTTAAACAAATCATTAAAGATTATGATGTGCGGCAGTTCATGAACTCAATGCCATTTATTTCGAAATGTTTAGAAAATTATCAAAGTGTAGAGTGTAGCAGAGAGTTAATGAAGTTGGATGAGCTCTCTCAATTATGATAATTATTCTAGTTGTTGGCCGGGTAACTGATACGAGACTAAATACATTTGATATGAAAAGTTGCACTAAGGGTAATTGATGTGCTTTATAATTAGTGAGGACGACGAAGTGATAAGAACAAAGAAACTAAAAGAGAAAGGCGAGACGGAGACAAACACAACACGCAAATGAAGCGAGTTGTTGGTGGCTTGCAAGTTCCACAGATTGTCGTCACTCAGGACGACTACGATTACGATACTGAGCAAGTAAAGCGCATTCCTTCGATTAAAATAAGTATTGAAGGTGTGAGCAGTGATGAGGACGACGACGACGACAATGAACCGGAAACTCGAACACACCTGCGACCCAACTCACTTAGGTGGTGACAAAGTGTCCAAGACTAACCAACTAAAGAATTTACTAACAAAATTTACGATGCTCGGTCGAGCGAACTGTCATTTATTTACTTAAACAACAGTTTGATTAATCATTTTTTCTGTTGTTCAGTTCACGTCGCTCGGGGCAATTCGAGAGATAAATTTACTATTAAATCGCTCACTTGCGATTGTTTGAAAGCTCGGTCGATTGATTTATTTTGAGAAGTGTAAGTCAGCGCCATCGGGGAAATATTTTTAGCCACTCGACGACGACGATTGACGCTCGCCGTATCATAAATCGAATCAAATTAGCTTTTCCTTCGTTTTCCGCATCTTCTCAATGAAACGTGATGAAGTTCTTTCTTCTCTCACATATTTTAAGAGAAAAAAAAAACAACTTCATGGGGAAGACTCAACAGGTTTTCATCTTCCTAATCTGATTTATGTAGCGAGCGAGAGTTTATGTCTTCAGCTAATAAATTCGAGAGCGAAGCGAATTAAAATGATTTAGGATGTGAGAGGTTGAGGTTAACAAGGAAAAGCACTCTAAGGTGGCCTTGACAAAGCTTTTGGGAGCGTCTTGACCTTTCGGTCGATTTTAAAAAGTTATCACCTCAAGAAAATTAATTCAAATCAATTCAAATCAAAACGGAACTCTCAATCAAATGTTGTTGAGTTCAATCGTATTCTCCTAAGTGAAAAGTTTTCACTGTCAATGTCGAGATATGTCTTTGCATTCAGACGAAGAGATCATCGGTGAAAGAGTCTGAGGTTGGTGCCAAGAAAAGTTTAGAAAGAAGAAGAGCATGAAAAATTCAAATCGTTTGTGGGCGAAGTTTACAGACTAAATTAAATTCAGATTGGATTCTTAATTCTTCATTAATTTTTCATCTCTCGAGGCGGGAGACATTGAATAAAATTTGAATATTAATGAAAACATCTTCCTCGAGACACAATGATCCTTACCAACGTCTTCTTTGTTCAAGGAGCTTCTCGAACATCAAAGAAGATGATGACACGACGCTTTACCATGTGTGTTGCGAATATTATTATTGTCATATTATGCATTCATCTTTTTCGAACGACAAGCTCCTTCCTTGAGAAGATTCAATAGTTTTCGGCAATAAAATGAAATTATGCAAATACGGATTATGCAGATCATTTTATTATATAAACTTGAGTGACATGAGATGTTGCAGTTGTTCGACAGACACCGAGTGTTTCCCTCCTCAATCGATTGTTTGCTTGCGGCGGCTGCTGCAGATCTTTGTGATTTCAAAGAAAAGTTTCTCTTCATTAATTTTTCTTGGAAAAGCGATTGAATGGAAAATCAAATTCAGAGAAATGTTGGCGAGGGAAACAGAGAGATTTGGTTTTAAATGAGAATTCAAAAAGGTTTCCGTCGAAGAAAAAGTGACAATAAATTTACGAAAACATCCGAAAGCTTTTGCTGAGAACATGGAAAATCAGTTTTCATTTTCATTCTGGCGAGAAACTCTCGAAGTTCTCAGGTGCTTTCTATTACAAATTTATTTCTCCTTTGAGTTTCTTGGAACTTCTTTACAGTTCATGGATGGCTAGGCATGTCTCGATTGAACTAGAGCTGTTTCAAATTCAATATTTTCTGCTTGACATGAAAATGAAACGAATTGTTAAATTTACTTGCAAGCCGAACGTCTCTTGCAGTTTTAAAAGTCGCAATAGCTCCGTTGAGAGAAACGATGTATTAAGCTTTCAATGTCCTGGGTTCGAATCCCAGAAAAAGTATACAATAGATCTATTTAATTCGTTTTTTTTTTTATTAATTTCAAAGAAAATTGCTTGCAAAACATTTTTTTTCCAAATTGAAACTCGAAAAGCTTTTGAGTCACCCAAACGCCTAATATCTCTCATTGCCCTGATTTACATTCCTGACGGCCCACAGCAAATCCCATTTAAACATTATTTTCCTACAAATTCGAAGCTCGTTAAATATTCAAGAAAAATTCCTGATGTAAATCGTGTTTATGATTAATTCTCGCTTTTCCCCGAAAACTTTATGGGAAATAAGTTAAAATATACAATTTTCGAGGCTTGCCGGTCGCCAGAAGAAGAAAAACTTTTTGCTCCTCTTGCCTGGAAAGTTTTGATTAGCGTTAACACTAGCGGCGGCCTTGGAGTGTTTACAATTAATGAAAGCAAGGGCAGTTCAGCCTGTAATGTTAATTACTAAGCCGAGCGATTAAATAGTTTATGAAAACTTCATTTCCAACGCAAACATTCACATCGAAGTGTGATTAAAACAAACGATTCGGGTGAGAAAGCGATAAATGTTTCAGAACGCGCACAAATCAAACAAGAAGCAGCCACAGAAACAAATCAATTTCTCTCTCCCACAACATTATTCAACTTTTGCCTCTCGTGATTTGCAGCTTTGATTTCGATTTAATTTTTCATCGAGTCAGCCGTTTGATTAATATCGGTCGATAATTAATTGATGATTTCGAATGGAAAATTAACCGCTTTTGAATGTCAAGTGCTTCCGATTGTTTGTTTATGAAATGAATGAGAGCTTGTTGTGATTAATGTTAATCGAATTTGTTTTGATCTTTTCTCCTTTTTCTTTCAGTGTCTGCAAATTATCTGACAAAAATAGAGCCGACAGGCTCGCGCGCCCAAGGATGTCTCTGCTGGGCAAACCACTCAACTACAATCGGGGGGCGAGACGCGATGCCCGTTACCGAAGGCTACAGAGTAGAGTCTACAACTTCTTGGAACGTCCCCGAGGCTTGCCAGCCATTTTATATCATGTTTTGGTGTAAGTACAATTTGTCAATCAAAAACTTGCTGAGCGTGGAAAATTATTTTACACTTCAATCCTTCGCGAAACATTGTAAACAACAACAACTCAAAATAATTGAATCTGTGTCAAATCAAATTTATTTTGCATCCTGCAACCGCATTAGTGCAAGTGCTCACGACTGTTTCGACGTCGAGCTTTTGTAAAATTCCCTGAACGAGTTAAAACATATTTTTCCATCGATAACTCGTTGACCTAAATACGTTGGATTTATGAATCGTTCAGGGAGCTCTGCTCATGCAACAGACTTGCATTCTCGATTAGCGCAACAATTTCTGCTTCAAAACTTTCTTTCAACGAAAGCTTTTTCAGAAAAAGACTTTTCCAGACTTCCACTCTCATTTACCGTCTTCCCCATCTCGACTTGCTTTATCGCACCCAAGCGCGTTGTAAATTTTACGATAAACAGATTAGCAGTTAGCCGAACTCTTACATATGTTGAAGCAGGAGAAGAAGATTTTCTTTAAGAATGAATCTTCGGTGGTAGGAAGAAGACAAGATCTTATCCGAAGGCAAAGCCTTTTGAGAAGCTCATCGCATTTCGGGTGGAAAAAGAAAATCGTTGATGAGATTACAGTGAATACTTTCTGAGGTTTACGAGCGATACTTCGGTCGAGCTTATCTCGAGAGTGAAAATCTTGTTTCCTGTTTACGTATGAGCTCGTAAAGAAACTTTTTTTTTCATGTTTATTTCAACACTAAATTAAAAACTTTCGACTCTTCTTTCTCGTTTCAGTTTTTTAATGGTATTCACATGTTTAGCCTTAAGTGTCTTCTCAACAATCAAAGAATATGAGACGGAAGCAATCGAGCTGCTGTTCGTTATGGAAATCATCGTTGTGATATGGTTCTCCATCGAGTTCGCTCTGAGGTGAGTTCTCTTCCCGTCTCGTGATTACCTTCAATTAATTCCGATGCTAGTGAAAACAGTGCCAGCCCCGCAAGGTCTATTATGACAGTGTAATTATGATAATTCTTTAGTATTTCCCTCGTGGCGGGAACTCGCTGTGTTCGAAATCATGTCAAGTTTGTATATAACAAAAAAAAAAGTTTAAACAAAGTTGTTGTAATTACTGCGACATGAAAGTTTTCATTTATTAACCTGATGCTTCACGTTCAACATCGCAAGACGATTAATTGTTGTTATTATGACTTCATTTGCTTCAGCCGCCCTAAGTTGAGCTTCCGGAGATTATAACTCGAAGTAAACATATAATTTGAGCAAATTAAAGCTATCGCTGTTGGGAAACGATAGCAAATTTCCACAAGGAAAACTTTTGAAAGGATTAAGTCACTTTCTTGTGCACAAGGAACTTTCCCCTTCAGCAATAAAATCCAAACAAACTTTCAAACAAAAACTTTTCCATTCTCCATTCAAAAAAGTTTCTTTCCTTTTCACTTGCATTTGAATGCTCAAATCGAGAATTCGACGAAGCTAAAAATGATTTAAATCATTCCAGGAAAGAAGAGTATCGCGATGTCATTTGACGTTACGAGAGAACTTCAAAGTGTTTGCTTAAAGCGAAACTATTGAAGATTCTTTTAAAAGTAAACTTGAACTCAGCAAATAGTTTGAAGCTCACTTCAAAAATAAAAACATTTTCCATAGAATTTCAATCCGCGAGCTTCTCTTTGATAAAACATAAAAGTCAAATATAAATTCGTTCATGCAATCACGGAATTGCTATCAGAGCGCGATGAGAGTGAAGATCGCTGTTCATGAGAAATCTCGACGCTAATGGCAACAAACTCCTGATGCGACGCTAAGAAAATAGGCATTTAAAGAGATCTCATGAATGGTAATAAAAATAAAAGGTTTTTTACGACAGAAATGTAACAAATGGCGAATGATTTAAGACTAAAGCGTCGTGTTCCGCTTTGCTCCACGAATCTCCAGTCGCGCGTGTTGCAAAATGAAATTTATGTTAACATAAAGAAAGCCTTACAATTAGAAAGATTAATGTGACATTCTCATCATATCTGAATTAAAATATTTTGGGCACTTGTTGCAATGTTTGGCTTGTTTTCACTGCTCTCGTCGGAAATTCGAGTCGTTCGTTTGGCAAAACCTCAAGCGAACAACTGAATATACAAATTTTCAATTTGTTCTGTGTAGGCTGTGGTCATCGGGATGCCGCTCGAGATATCAAGGAGGCATTGGCCGCCTGAAATTCCTCAAAAGACCATTTTGTATTATAGGTGAGTGACTTCTACATTCTCGAGAGAGATTGTCAAGCTTAATCCAACATTTATCTTCCTCTCAGACATTGTCACAATAGCTGCGTCATTGATCGTGATTGGAATGGGAACATCGGGGCAAGTGTTCGCGACAAGTGCACTTCGTGGACTTCGTTTCTTTCAAATTCTACGAATGGTTCGAATGGATCGACGTGGAGGAACTTGGAAGCTTCTGGGAAGTGTCGTGTATGCGCACAGACAAGTAAGTTACTGTCAAAAACAATCGAAACCTATTGTTGCTCATCTCTATCTCGTCTGAGTTGAGTTCGATTGTTTGGAAATTTTTCGAGTCTATTAAGACTCAATTGCTTCAACAATTAGATGCCCAACGTGAATTCTTTAGCATCCGCTTGGTTTCGAGTCGGTAAAAGAACGACAACGATACCGTTTGTTCGAAACAACTCAGAGAAACCACACAGAGAGTGAATTAAGTTGTCAAATGAGAGTTGGTGAAATAGTTTTCAAACAGGAAATTTAATTTAATCCTCAAGAGCATCGTCGAATGAAATTGCATTTGTTGCTGTGACCGAAATCGTGTTGACAAACTTTTCTCATCTCACATCTGAAGTTGTGCAATTACGAAGTCTAAGCAATGAAATTTAATCAATTCGAATGCATTAAAGGAGTCAACGAAATTGTTGACTTTTGAGTTTCTCGAAGAGCCATCAGATAAACTTGAAGCTTTCATTTGCTCAAGAGATTAATTCAAAGTTTACAATGATCTTCTCGGCAAAGGACTCTCCCACAATTTATGTGTTGCTTTAAGGGATTCACTGTTTAGAAATGTAATTGGAGAGAAATCCTTTGTTCAAATGAAACTTTATTGTCGGAGAAAAAAAAATCTCATCAGCGAAATTAAACTTTAAGAGAAATAAATTTCCCGAAAGATTTTTCTTTTAATTAAACAAAAGCTTTCCACGACACAAATGATTTCCTTCCTTTACAATTCGAAGCAGAACAACAAAAGGTTCTTGAGCTGAATGCTTGCACGTGAAAGCCGCAACAAACATTTCCACGTCATTAAATTCCTGAAGCACGACAGTTATGTCAACCTCTGTAGCAATTACAATGAAAATCCTTGAGGGATATGTCGCATCGACTCAAATTGCACTCTCAGTTGTCTCGTTAATTAAGTTTCGACTGTTCCTATCACTTCTCTATTATTTATCATGTCACTGCGTGAAGTTTATTTAAATTATTAACAAATTGAAATCAACCTCAATAAATTTATCTTTTTGTGTTCCCTTCAATTTCATAAATATTTGAGTGAACGACCGTAATCCAAATCTTCATCCCTCAGTAAAATTTTATTGACCATTAAAATGTCCGCAATCAGGAAGAGCAGCACAAGCAATAAAAGAATCCGTTGTTTCCATCCGCAGGAACTTATAACAACACTTTACATAGGATTTCTTGGCCTTATATTCGCATCATTTCTAGTTTATTTAATGGAGAAAGACGAAGCTGATACTAAGTTTAACAATTTCGCTCAAGCCCTTTGGTGGGGTGTGGTGAGTAGTAGTTGACGTGGACGCTTCATGACTCGTAAAAATAACATTTTTCCTTCATCGTTTTGCCCCGACAGATAACATTATGTACAGGTAAAGCAAATTGTCATATCAACAACATGTTGTTCAAGTGAATATTGAAACGTATCTCTCTCTCTCTCTTCCTTTCCCATTTGACATCAACAGTAGGTTACGGTGATATGGTGCCAGCGACGTGGCAGGGGAAAATTATTGCATCGTTCTGTGCACTACTCGGGATATCGTTTTTTGCACTGCCCGCGGTAAGTCGTGTGTGGCCTCGAGTCATTTCATGAAAATTTAAATAAACATCCGGCGCAATGAGAGCTTTTTAATGCCAAAGCTCGTGAAAAGTTATGGCGGCGATGAAGACCGAAAATGTGTTTGTGGAAGCTCCTCCCGCAAATGCAAAATAATCCCTAAAGGGCGAATGATTAAAATGTATGTTGAGCTAAAGACTTAAATTGGAACATGGAGAGCTGTTGAGGGGAAATAACTTTTCCTGAGCTTGTTTGGATTTTCCATTAAAAATCCTCAACTAATGTAATTTTCAGCGTGCAACGTAAATCGTCAAAGTTGTTGTTATTTAAATGAGAGAGTCAACGACGAAGCTTCTTTCTTGTTTAAATTAGAAAACTGCAAATAATGTCACGAAGTGTTGCTCTTTGTTATGCAAGCGCTGCTCGCTCTGATGGGGAAGACGAGACTGTGAGAATTCCGTTTCGTTTGTTGCTAAAAAATTAAAAGGAAAAGTTTCAAAACAAAATGAATTCTCGTCGAGTTTCTCTTCCCTGCCAAGTTTAATATTTATTTTTTTGTTAATTAATTTTACCTTGAAAGTCAACGACGTTCATTCTATTGACACAAAAACATATTTTTTTGTTTGCAAACACACAGGGAATTCTCGGAAGTGGATTTGCATTAAAAGTACAACAGCAACAAAGACAAAAGCACATGATTCGACGTCGGCAGCCGGCAGCGACATTAATTCAATCGCTTTGGCGTTGTTATGCAGCGGATGAGCATTCATTATCCGAAGCGACATGGAAAATTCATCAAGTGCCACTGCCGAGTCCGCCGCCATCGTAAGTTGTCACCTCTCTTTATGTCAATCTCTCTCCCTCACTTTTAATTAACTTTAGTCAAGGGTGGTGGGTTACATAACGTAAAACGAAACTAGCCGAGAAAAAGTTATGATCTTTTACTTCTTTTTATGATGGTTGAGCGAGGGATAAGAAAAACTTTATTTTTTTGATCTGATTTCATCAACTTTAGTTCAACTCATTCATCTTAAGTTTCATTGACTTAGCTTCTCCTCTTCCACCTCAAATTTTTGCTTCTCCAATTGGTAAAAGTCTCTTTGTCTTCTACATCAATCTAAAAAAAAGCTCATTCATCGAGACTTCCGACTACTTGCTTCATCAATGATGAATGTGTTAACTTCATCGCCTTCCGACTTCCCTTTCATCATCTTCTTCAAAAAAATTCAACTCTGTTTTGTCTTGCGATGAACTCTGTTCTCTTTGATGTTTTAAATGTTGTGACAGGACAGTCAGCGTTGTCCAAGCATGAATCACCAGATAAAACAGCATCGTCGTTGACAAAACAATTTTATGATTTCCTCCTCCTTCTTCAAACTCTTTGTGTCTTTCTCTCTCTTTCTCTGAAAATGAATTAAAATCCGATTTTCCAATTGTAGTTTTGACAAAACTGAGTACTTGGATAGGTTGCTCAAATCGATAAATTATAGGTAAAGTCGAAAGCCGCAGTCGAACACAAACACAAAGTTTTCTTTTGACTAAAATCATGATCGAACGTTGTTTTTCCTCTTTATTTTGTTGTGCTCGAAACGAACTCGAGGTGTGATGATCTGATGATTGTGCAGAAAAAAAGTGATTTGCCTCTTTCTCGTGAGCGGATTTCTCGTTGAAACATGAGAAATGCTTTTCAAGTGTCATAAATGTTTGATTAGCGAGTCCGTGCGGAACAAACTGATTTCGGAAGTGCTGAAACTACCGCAAAGCGAGCAACGATAATTGGATGACGCGTTGACATTTTTCTCGTTCACCGTCAGTCCCCAAATGCCTTAATTAACCAAATGAACTAAAGACCTGTTTCACTTCTGCCAAATCATTGCTTCGTATGTCGACATGAACTTTCAATTCCGCTCTTTGTTGTAAAGCAAAGCCAAACTCGTCATTTCCGAATACACTCGGAAACAAAATGTAGTTTCAAACTACAAATTGAGGCAACAGAACATGAAATCACTTTTTCTCATAAAGATCAACGCCGAAGAGTTCTCCGTGCCGAGAGTTTTAAATTTAACACAAAAAATCCTCTTGCATTTGCAGATGAATGCGACACAAGTTTCTGTAGTTTTGGATTTGAAAAGTTTTCCCTTTCTCACTTCCTCCCCTTTCACCGCTAGAAGGCTTCTCATATAAGCAAGCTCTGCAAATTAATGGTGATGGCTATGGCAAGACTTTCTTCTCTTCTTCTCGCGTTGTAGAGTTTTCCTTTATTTAGATGCTCGACGACGGCAAAATCTGTTAAGCAAGCAACAAGAAATTTGCATCAGTGCTTAGCTAATTCTTCGCTTTTATTTCTTAAATCATCTCACAAACCGCAATAACTTTATCTTATTTCCCAACAAGAAAAGCATCTTCCACTGCCCTCGACAAACACAAAAAGCTTCTTCTCTTTCCGCTTCATTCTGAGGAACAATAAATCATCAAAATGCAATCTTCCACTTACTCAAGTCTCTCTGCATTCAGTTTGCTCTGCAACTTCTTCCTTTCCTCGTCTCTCGACCTAACAATGGTTCATCACACTCATAATCCCCGTTGTTAAACTCAATAATAATCAAACCGAAGCTGATTCTCCATCTGTTATTGTCTTCATTTGCTTGAGAGTTCGCTTCAGGGACAATTAGTTTAACAGTGTCCTCTGTTATGTTCAAATGAAAAAGAAGAAAGAATAAATTCCTTAAACGAATTGTTTCTCGTGAATAATGGTGTCCCTTGTTAGCTTTCCTTTTCTTTGCTTTGAATTAATTTGATTTCTTCTAATTTCCTTCGCGTCCTTTTCTTCAGACATGAAAGCAAATAAATTTCTCACTTTTTGCATAAATCTCGTTCCTTGAAACATTCTCACAGTTATCGTGGTCAGAAAATTTATTTGTTAACAAGACGATATCCAAGTGGTACTGAAAGGTTTGTTCTTCTTCTAACTCACGAAAATTTCCTTACACACAGACACGAAATCGCTCCGATCGAGACTTTTCTATTGTCGGATTTATGGCCAAATCATGTTGTGTGTCTTCATTTCGATTTTTCTCACAAAAAAAGCAAACACGCAAAAAGTGTTCGATGTCTTCATGATTTCTGTAGATTCGAGAACGTTTTGATTTCGAAATAAAGTGACGGGCTGTTCATGATGCTTACAATGAAAATGGGAAACGTTGAGGAGTTTTCAAACAAAATTATTGAACTTACAAAGTGTTTGGTAAATGATTGCAAAAAGCTCAGCAAACTCTTGATAAATAAAGTTCTACCAGAAAACTCTTGAGAGAAATGTTTTGTTTTCAAGATTGAGCAACACTCGTCAAATAAAGTTCGATGAAAGTATTTACCGAAAGAGCCGTAAGGATTTTCCATTGAAACACTTTCGGTAACTCCTCCTTACATGAACAGCCTTGTCTTCTAAGAGTCTTCGCCTTTATAATTTTCCATCTAAACTTTCTTTAACACAATCACGATCTTGAATGATTCGAATTTCTCTCTTCCTTGTCTATCCTTCCTTCTCAATGTTGCATAAGTTTGAATTTATGTTTCAAAGAAACTTTTGTAAACTTTGATGTCGTACGTGTCGTACTTTCCTTTTTGTTTTTGTTAAGCTGTGTTCCTGGGTTAAAAGAGATCATAAACAATATGACAGCGAGCATCAGCATCAAGTGAAAAACTGTTTCTCATTAAAACCGAAGTGAAAGTTTTGTTGTAACTTACCAAACAAAGGGAAACGTTCCCGTCAATAAACTTTGTCGCAATCTCAAACAAACAAAAAGTTACGAAAATCTAATTGAAATTTGTATAATTTTCTTTTTCTTATTTTTTCTCCCAAACAATTTTTTTCGTTTTTATGGGAAAATTGCATTGAACTGCATTGATTTTACTTGCGAACGTTGATTAAACTGCAGATTGGGTAGTAAGTTTAGGTAGGTTTGGTTTGGAGTTTGACGAGTTTCTTTCGTTTTGTTTCTAACAAAAAAATATCAAAACTTATTCACCGAACTTTCAGTTCTTTTAGATTCAAAATTTTTTAATTCGGACTCTCTCTCGATTGAAATCGCTCATGATTTTCTATTGGCATGAGACTCTTCTCTAACAAAGAAAACGCCTTTTTGAGTTCCGCAAATTCTTTTCATTTTTCCTTCGAGTTTAATGCACCAACACTTAACAACAGAACGAGAAATTCCTGAAAGGAGTTCTGCAGAGAATTCAATCGACATGTTATCTATTCGTTTTGTGATGAAGCTTCTTTCCACTCAGAAAAGCTTCTTGAATTTTTTCTCTCTCTAATTCCAACGCCAGCAGCTTTGAAAAATCCTTTACCAGGACGATTACATGCACTCATCATTTTACACTCTTCTCCTCCTCCAACCACCTCGCCTTTCTCATGATTTCTCGCATTTGATTCATGACGCGTTCTCATGATGAAAAATGTTTTGCTTTTCAAAAGCTTTACGATGAAATATTGTACAAGAACAAGCTAAGAGCGTTTTTCTCTTTTTTCTCTTTTTCGTTTCGATCTCCTCCTGTTTATTTATGTCTCGAACTAAAATGAAATCGATGCGACTCGAAATCATCAAAACAAAAAAATAAAACTTAAATTCCATTCTCAAACGAAAAGATCCAAACTGGAACCGCCTGATAAAATTTCACCCGTGTCGGCCGCAATGTAAGTTTTGTCTGCAAAAATGAAAATAATTTTCCTTGTAAATATTTTTGACATACAAAATCTTTCTGATACAGCAGATTTGAATGTTACATTGTGATGCTTTTAAATACGTTTTGATAAATACTTCAACATTGAGGTTTACTTAGATAAATGCTCTCATTCCATTTATGCTTCCGTAGATTCAATAAACTTTTATTTCCCATCACAAATAAAACTTTCACAAAATCATATTCGTTAAACAACAAAAAAAGAAGGAAGAGCTTATCGTTGGGGGTGCAACCAGGCTTTGTTTCAATGAATCGCATCGTTGCAGTTTAGATGAATGACACGAACGTTAGATTTAATTTTATTCGCTGTTCTCTCTTTGATTTATTGACTTAACTCGAGTAGAGCATAGCGACTGATTAATTTATCTAGATTGCGATTACTAAAACAGATGGCAAAGTGATTTGTGATGTCACAAATCTCTTCAGCATGACAAACAATCTTTCTAACGATTCATGAGGAAGAGAAATTATTCTACAACAAAAAGAATTTAAGGAAACTTCGAATTGAAGTGACAAGATGAAGTTCTCTCACTCAAGAGCAAATCAATTACGCTAATTAAATTCCTGAGACTTTTGTCTGGATTGGCTCAAAAGAAAATTATTCCTTTCAATCTCCTCACTCATCGAACTTGCGGTTAACATCAGAAACAGAAGAAAAGTTTTGAATTATTATCTCACGTTGCAATTCGATCGACACACGAGTTTGAAAACTTATTGGTAAACAACTCTCGAATCACTCGAATAAACAATTTTCCGATTCTCGGATGAGTTCACGTTACATTCACGTTTTTTGATTTTGATTGATTCAACACGACTCCTCTCCAGATCAGTTGATACATGAGCAGTTTTCGAGCAACACGTCACTCGAATTGATGATGACTCGATGGACATCGAATGGAAATTTCCATATCGACGGGCAGACGAAAACTTTCGCTAGCGAATCGTTTCGCGAATTTTGATGAAATCACAAAATGCGCTTGAACAGAAGCGCGCAATGAATAATTACTTCGCTTGTAAAAAGAATCCCTCTCTATGCTTATTGAATGCTTTTTGATGTTGTTGTTCGTCTTCTCTCTTGAGTGTCGTGTTTCGATGTTTCTTTTATATTTTTGGGAATTATTTATTGCGTCTCTCAATGTCAATGGCATTTGGTCGTAAAGTGTTATGTGAATTCTCGGCTTTTACTGCTTCTCTCGATGCTATTTTTAACTTAATTACTTTTTTGTGCTCACTTGGACAATTCGTTATGATTCTCGTAGTTCCTTTGATGATGCGGGCTGAGACTTTTTTCGCTAAGCACTTCGAACGAGTTTTCCTTTTTAATTTAACGCTTTTCTAGGATTTTTCGTTTTTGATTTAGAAATGAATATCCGTAGACTTTGATTTAATTTATCAGCAGATTCCTTAATCTCGCTGAAGTTTGATTAAAAAGTTTTTTTGATCGTTTCGCTCACTCATGGCCATGAATCAGCTTCTTAAGTAATAAGAAAATTTGATTGCTTTTGATTTATCGTAGTTGATGAAAAGTTTTACTCAGAAAATCATTCTCATTATAAACAAAATAAAACTTCATTCAATCATTTCGGGGGAAGTGGTGCAAGTTCAGATAAGGAGGCAACTTCAGGAATGATGGAAATTAATTTAAACTTTTTCCAATTCAAAGAATTCGTTCACAATCTCCGAGATAAATTTGCTTACTTGTGAAGAGTCTTTGAATTGCATTTAATTCCTGAAAGCTTCTCGGAACGAGAGACTCTCATCTGAACTTTGCAATAAAACAAACACAAACATTTTCATTATTAAAAGCTTTGTGGCAGCTCAATGTCAAGAGTTGTGAAGCCAAAAGAGCAACATTGAGCAGCCAATACATTAATTTAACTTTAAGTTCTGTTTCGAAAACCACAAGAGCGAGTCCTCTTGTCGGCAATTTTCTTTTGATTATTTTTGTTGAATTAATTAATTAATTTTTTTCTTTTGTTTTTTGCTTTCATGTTGTTTTGTGCGAACCTGTTGTAATCGTTTTTGTGCGTCGAAATAAACAAAAAATAATTTAATTTTGATTTGAACAAATTCATTTTGATTTTGCGTGTCTTGTTTTTCACGATTCACATTATCAAATGACACTCAACTTAAACACCGAACACGACATAAATCATCTCCATCATTAACACGAAAAAATATTGAAACAAAAAAAAATGTTTAAATGAAAACAATAAAGCAATGGATTTAACTCAAAATCGCTTATTAGGCGAGCGTCGTCGAGCTTCAAGCACAATGCATCGTTCGTGGCGAGACTTCCAACTATTCGACGCCACAAGAGTCAATCTCTTCACTCTCCGGGGAACATAAAGCCAACTGGAGGTAGTCAACGTCGAGGAAATCAATGTGCGAGACCTTCGAATGAAATCAATAATTCATCAGAGAATCTCGGTTTGTATCTTAATCCGGAATTCTCGTCTCACACAAAGATTCGAAGTAAAATATGAAACTGAAACTCATTCTACATTCTCCAGATGTGACCAACAATGGACGGCCGATGAACGCAAGTCTGTCGGAAGACTCTGTCGCAGAAACAGCTTTAGCCAAAAAGAATTCCGATGGTAAGCATTTGAAATCCTTTTCACTCTCTTAAGCTCCTCTGGATTAACTGGAATCCAATTCGATTAAATGTGCAATAGCGTTGGCTGTATTCAGTTCAATTCTCTTTCTTTTCTTCTCTTGATTTTCTACTTAAACAATTGGCAATCAAAAAACTTCTTTTCTTGATTTCCCAAAATCGACTTGCACATTCTATTTAACAACCTTTTAGCGAAATGTGTCGGAGCGCAAGATTTCAAAAGTACAAATGTCAAACTTACAACCAATAATTATAGTTTAACGACAATAGCCAATCGTAGGTGGAGTAACATGTTTTCTTTGTCACCCCGACACCATGGACGCGCAAATTCAGACTTCGTCAGCAACATTAACACAAGTAGTACTGAGAACAGTAATAACAATTTATCGGCTAGCTCGGCCTCAAGTCAAGAGACCGCTATCACAATCCACAAAGCTGCGTTGTCTTCGCATGATGACGCAACAGTAACCGAAATCGGCGCGATTTCGGCGGCACTGCCAACAATGCTCTGTGGGCTGACGTATGACAATTTCAAGCCTAAAGCTCACGCGAGTGATCAGAAAAATTCAGTGGATGACAATGCTGAACAGCGTATCGCTATTTTCGGTATTAATAACGCTGCAAATAATCGTCGCACGCTTCGTTCACGCCAAAGCTTTTGAGTCTCGAGTGAATCACGTTTGTAATTTCCCTCACAGCAACATCCCTGCCTCAAGTTTGTGGCTTTTATCACTCCCATCGTCTTCGGAACCACAAAACTCGATTGATTGAGTAATAATTTCGCTTCGCCTTCTTAAATCGTACAATCTATCGAATGGTTTTCCTCGACCGCAAAATTGTTTTCGAAATTTTGCTCAACTTTGCTTCATAAATTTCGATTTGATCTCTCGTTTTGCGAAGTGAACATAAAAGAAATTTTTATTCCTCCGTCCTCGGCGGTTCCATGCCATAAATTACGCTTTTCAATCGAAAAAGGAAATTTAGGAATTTCTGCGTTCGCCGAGAGCGAAAGAAATTAAATTAAATAAATTTCCCTCTTCGCCAAGAGTCGTCGAGGGATCAAGCAACGAAGCAAGTTTCCCATTCAATCTCCATCTCTGCGTGCAGCACATCAGTCGTAATTTCCTTCCGAAATCGTAACATTCATTTCACTTAGGCCAAAAGCTCAACCCATTGCCTTCCCCAAGACCAGAATTATTGCCTTTCTCGGAGATTACCGGCAATATTCTTTCTTATTAAGAGGAAGCTTTTCATCGCTCTTGTCTTCCCCCGGACATAAAAGCTTGAGATTAATGATTCAAGCTTTTTAATTCTAAACTGATAAACTTCCTTTTACAAATTTAAAGCGCAACACGTTACTGGTTTGATCCCTTCCATAAATTTAAGATTCGGAAACTTTTTCTTTCTCGAAACAAGAGCAGTCAAAGTAAAATTCAATTTCACCTGATGGGGAGGTCAGATGAGAAAAGTTTCCTCTCTTTGTGCGTGTGCGTGTTTTGATCTGGGTGAACTTTTTTTTTTGAAGGCAAATTGCTCCTTTTCAAAGTTGAAGCCTTATCAAAAATTATAAATGAATTGCTTGTTGAGAGCTTAAGCGAGGGGAAAAGCATTGACTCTCAGAGTGATGATGAAGAGTTGAAGCACGCTCGAGCACTGTTCGTTGACATTTGGGTTTAAGCTTCATTGTTTATCACTGATTTGTCATTTGAGGGGAGCATAAAGTGAAAGCAAATTGAAATCGCACTAAGTAGACAGCAGCATCCGAAAAGTTTTATTCCTTTTGTCAATATTTGTCTTTATTCATTTCCGTCATTGAATCGACGTAACGTTATTGATTTATTGTCTCTTCTCTCTCTCTCTTTTCTTTTTCAACATTTTTTTTTATGGGAAACCTGAACGACGACGACCGAACTCGCTTGGGACTTAAAGATGAAGACGAAGAGCCTCGATGTGTTCAACTAACGAATCAGCACAAGGGAGCAATAAGATTCATTCGAAAGGTAAACCCATCGTCATTTCATTCCTCAGTTCTTCTTCTGTTTCCCCAATCAATTCTTTTATTTCTATTTTAAAGGAAGAAAATTATTTTATAATCGATGATTTCCAACTTTTACTTTATTTCGACTTTTCTTTCCAATCTGCTCCTACTTTGACTTGCCCTCGTTATTCGTTCGTCCCTCATCTTCTTTTAATTTGAATTTCGATGTTTTCGAAAGCAAAAAAAAAACTCATTCCGTAGACGCTCAGTTCTTCGTTAATGTTATCGCTTTTGGATTAAGTTGAACGAGTTGCTTCTTCGCTCGCCTTCTTCATTTCCGTCTTATGTTCGTTAGAAAACCTTTTCTCACTCAATTTTCCTAACTCCGTTTTGCTAAAAAGGTTTGATCACTTCAGCGACATTGATATTTAAGTTAACGCAGAAGTGGTCGAGCCTTCAGTTGCTGTCCTTCTTGTTGTAAATTGTTTCGTGAATATTCAGACTGTCCCTATCTCATTAGCTGTCATTAAACTCCTCTCGCATTCCTCCCTAATCATGAAAAGCAATTGCGAATCTTTCAACCAGACAACTTCTAACTCCAATCCCTTTAACTCTCTCCCCTCACCCCAACTACTTGAGATATTTTTATCGATAATTTTATAATCAAATAAATCAATCTTTAATCATGATCACCGTCATCATCAAACCGTAGATGAAATATTTCGTAGCACGACGTAAGTTTAAGGAAGCTCTAAAGCCCTACGACGTTAAGGACGTGATGGAGCAATATGCAGCTGGTCATGTTGATCTGCTTGGTCGTGTTAAGAACGTTCAGACTAGGTACAGAAAAAATATCAAATCAAAGTTTGTGCAATTACCTAAACTCCCTCTCCCCCAAAAAAAATGATTAAACGAAGAGAACTTAAACTTGACGAACTTCTAACTAACTAAATGTTTTTGTATTAAACTAACAAAATGTTTGAGCCCTTACACTAATACACGAGAACATAACCCGAGAAAATAACTAAAACGAAAGCTTATTAATGTCGTATTACTAAAGTCTAAGTCGTCAAATACTTTATTTCTTTCCAAGGAGAGCTCTTTCACTTTCTATCGAGCAATAAAATTAATTATGGCTTATTACTTTCCCTTCCACCACTTCTCATTGTAATTTCTAATTTTTCGCCAGCTCTGGGAGAGAAAAACGAGCCCGCTCGCACTTCCCTCGTTAACGACCTTGCTTAAATTTCTTTCGTTTACCTTTTTTTTTCGTGAAACGCTTCAATGTTTTATGATTTCCACTCTCCCTCCGCCTTCTTCTAGTTTTTGCGTGCCAACCGAAAGTCTAGAGAGAAAAAATATTAATTTATTGATGATATTTTGCGAAACACTTTTACTTCCATCGCGCGCGCCTCTCGTTCGCTCGCTCCTGGTTATTTTTATTCTAAGCCAACTTTATCACACGAAACACAACATCACATTAAAGTTTTGCATTACGAATCATAAAAATTAATTCCCAACAACCTCCAATCGCTAGAAAACCTCCTTCCAATTAGTGAGTAGATGTAAAACGTGGAAATGGGGAGCGTGTAAGATGTGCATCGAGTTTTATGTTTCTATCTTTTGTAGCTCCTCGTCAGACATTGCAGATTATGATTATGATTCAAGACGCTCGCAATATTATCCTTTCCATTAGTCATATGTTCGATGTTGTGCATATCAAGTGATTGCTATTGGTGTTTTCCTTTTTCGGTTTTATTTCATTCACGTTTCTGACTTTCGTTGTTAAATTAAATTAATTGTTGAATTGAAGTTGATTGCATGCAAAGTTTCAAAATTTACTCAATCACGATGCAATCCATCGATCGGCAGATGTGTGTCGTCAATATTTGTGGTAAGACAGTCGAGAAAGTTTTCACGAAAGAAAAACCAAACAAACTTTTCAATCTGTTATCGTTTAACTCGATTAGAGACTTCACGAATGGGATTATTTGTGTCATGAAGCTTCTTTTGGGTTTGTGAACTCTCAACTTGAGACTCGAAAGAAAATATTAAATTTATACGAAAAGAAAATTGGGTCGGCGAGATTTCATCTTTTCAAAGTTGTCGTGGGAAAAGCTGAACAAATTTCCTTTTTTATTAAAAAAAATTGTTTTGAGATGAAAGCGAACATGTAGCGAATTCTTCGACCGAAGCAACAATGTGAGTGAAATTCTTTTTTAACTCAAGCATTCAATCTTGTCCAAGCGAGAGATTCCTTTCATTGCGAAATCCTTCGACACAAAATGTCACAAACGTTTTTGTTTGCAACAAAACTTTCGCTTGAAGAGACAGCAGGAATAAGCTTTTCCTCTCTTTTTAAAGGAAATCTTTGCGGATCAATGAGTTAACAAAATAATTTCCTCATGAAAACATAAAGACTCGTAAATTGTCTCCTTGAAGTTCTTTAATTCATGAAATTACAGTAAAATAATTCAATTTCAACTCACTCGCTTTTTGCCTCATCAAAGACTTAAAAGCTCGCTCGAGTGATATTTCAAGACAATCAATTACAAATTCATTGCTTTTGACGCCTTGAGAGCTTTTGAATTTGTAGGACGTTTGAATGACAAGACGATTCTGTCTTAAATGACAAGGACATGAGAGCTTCAAAAGCTTCCGGTAAAAACAAAGTCATAAATATTTCCCCCACAGAGAATCGTCTTCTTACTCACTCGAGCGTTTACTTCTGATTCAGCGATTTACCGGATATTGAAATTCCTAAAACCGCAATTTCCAAGGTTTTCCATGAACGAACAGGATCATCACATCCGTTCGTGTGGGATAATCTTTCGATAAACTGAACATTGTCTCTTCAGGTGTTACTAAGTCCTATCAACAAGATCACTCACAAGTTGTTTTAATTAAGATACAGATTGCTTCCTCAACCTCTTTTTAATCTTCTGTTCAGCATGAAATTGAAAATTTGTTTTCGTTATTTAATTGCCAACTCTGACGAGACGATCGATGTTGTCGTTTCGTTGAAGTTTTCAATCAACTTTGACATTCGATGTTCACTCTCAACTTTGACTTTTCACTTTCTCTAATCTCTAAATGTTTTTTTATTGTCGTTCATTGACTTTCACCCCAAAAATGGATTTGATTTTCCTTTGGCCCACTCATTCTTCTTCTCTCGTTTTGATTTCTTGTTTTTGTTGATTGGAAAATTTTCTTGACTTTCTCTCAATTCACAAATTATTCTCTTCTTATCTTTAATTAACTTCTGTTGATTTTCTTATGAATGAACTAAAACAAACTCGAAACCAACAAAAAAAACCTTTCTCATACGAAACCTATTTAGCTGCAATACTTTTCCGCACGTAAAAAATTTCGTGAAGCACTTAAACCATACGATGTGAAAGATGTTATGGAACAGTATACGGCGGGACATGCCGATCTGCTAACTAGAGTTAGGAATTTGCAATTTAGGTGAGCCCTCATCAATTCCAGCAAAAAACAAAAAAAAAATATTACAAAAATATTCAAAACAGAAAATAAACTTTTCATGACGTTTAAAAAAAGATTTTCTCCGTTCACTTCCCACTCACCCATTCACAACCCTCCTCTCTCTCTCGTTCATCATTTATACGCGAACAACAGCGAATCAATTCGGGAAAAATAAACCGAGCAAAGAAATTGGAAAGTGACATGATAAGATAAACAAAAAAAAAGACTTTCGCACGACACGAAATGTGAAGTGATTGCCAGTTCAGCAAAAAAGAAAAACGCTTATTAATCTTCCGTTTTCCATTCTTCATTTTCGAATCGTTTCCACAACATTTTTTCTTTTGACATATTTTTTTGTGAACAAAGCGAAGAGTTTTATAAAAAAAAATGGAAATATCGTAATAAGTCGATGAATGAGACAAGTAGATAAGCAAAGAGAATTTTTTTCTTCTGTTCATTCATTTCTCAGTGTCGCCCGTAACTTTTCTTTCTGATTGTGTAAAGCTTCTTAGTAAACGGAAGCAATGAAAAAGCTTTAATTACAACCACGAACTTAATTTTAAAGCTTTTGCTTTCATTTATTTGAAAGTGAAAGGGAAGCTCGTGGCTTTGATAAAATTTTATCGTCACACGTTCAGGAAAAAGTTCACAATCTTCTCAGCGATTCAAGTTAATTAGAGTGCAATAAAACTGTGAACTTAATTGCTCAATCTCATTCACAGCGACACTTTGATGTTTAATTGGATTCAATTTGAGCTTTTGATTCTGCTTTTGAGTTTTGTCGACTGCACTTTGATCCTAAACCTTAAAAGAAATCCACAAAATAAAATTCAAAGCTAAAAAATATTTAAAAATATTTCGTTAATTAATTTGCTTGATTAAAGTAAAGTCACCTGTCGAGTTGATGGGAAGCTTGAAGCACTTTGTATTGTTTGGAACTTGATTAGAATATTTTGATTTAGTTTGAACTTCAACGAAAGCTTTTAAAAGCTCATAAAAGCCAAAAGCTTCACTTGAAATTTTAACTAGTGCACGATAACTTAGTTTGTAAATATCTCTCTTCAGTTTGTCATGGAGACAAACTTAAAACTTTCTCTCTTCTGGTTTTTGGTAATGTTTTTAATCTTTTCTGTGTTTGATTTTGATTTTAATCTTGTTTTTCAATTAGCTGCATGTGACTATCCTGCACGAGACTCCAGTAAAAGAAAACCTTCTCCGCACTCTCTAACTCAATGTTTGTTATAAAATATTTAACATGAAATGAAAGTGAAACACTACAAACAACTACACGTCAAAATTAATTTCGTTTGGATGATAAACGAAGATAAAAAAATCTAAAACGTTCCCACTAACATCAATCTCCGTCTTCTTAGATCGTTAAGCTTTTGATTGTCTTTCTTAGAGGAAAATGTTTAACGCTTTGTTTCTTCCATCTCCCGCAAACAAATTCGCAAACAGACTCGACCAGATACTTGGCAAGCAAGGATCAAAAGCAAAAGACGTTTACGCATCGAAGATAAGTTTAGCTTCTCGTGTTGTTAAGATTGAAAGACAAGTGAGTAGGCTAACTTAATTGACCGTGAAAGTGATCTCATCAAGTTTTGCTTTCATGGTGAATTTACCTCGCAATTCCGATGAGGATCCCTTTACACTCATCACACACACGAACACTTCTCTTTTAGGTCGATGATGTAGAGACAAAGTTAGATAATTTGATTGAGCTGTATATGCAAGACCGGAAGCGTTTGCTCTCGCTTCCAATCTGTCCTGACATACATTCCAATCTTCCGCCATTGCCACCTAATCCGCCAACCGGCGCAGCTCCAATCATAATAAATAACTCATCAAGTAATAATGCTAATAACGGTGCTAGTTGTAGTGGATCACTGAAGGTTAAGACGGTAGATCGATCAACTTCCCTCCACGAATCTTTAAATGAAAGAAAAATTCTTTAATTCGCAGCCTAAGCCAATTCTAGTTGATAAGCAATCGTCGGAACCAAGCTCGCCAATCACAAAGTCATTCGATGAGCAACAGTTGCAACGACAACATCATCTTGAGCAGCAAACGAGACCGCCGATGAGTCGAGGCTTCTCCGATCTAGGAAATCGAATGAAGAAGCGAGTGACGATGAGGTAAATTTCAACTTTAAACTTCAGAAGATTTAACAAAATTATCTTTCCGAATCATTAGCAGTTCAATTCCAACTCAATATTCAAGTCATCTGGAGCAAAACGATTGCGTCGGTGGAAGTGGTGATGTTGTGATAGTTGTACCAACGATGGACAACCTCTCCGAGTCAGTAGTTCGAGCTGATTCTCATTCGCATCACATCTGTATTGATCCAGAAGGCGAGATAATCGAACCTCACAGTCCAAAGCACATGACGGAGAGTTCAAGTGAGTTCAGAAAAGTTCTTGTGCTCGTTCGTTCTTTTTTTTTCGTTTTGATTACTGCGACTCTAAAGAAAAAAAAAATATTAAACTCCTCCAGTAAAGCATCCTCAATAGTTCTCTATCCTCCAATGATCTCAAAATCCACAAGTCCAATGTCCTGTTGAAATGTTTATTTTCGGTTTTATTTTATCGATACGTTGATCCCATCACATTTTCCACCCTCACAACGGAGAAGATGAAATGCTTTGCTTGATGACGGAAAAAATGCGAGAACTTTTGTCATCAAACATCGAATCGGCTTCCAACCAAGTTTGAGTACACGAGCTGTTGACTTAAGTGCCCACTTTGATTGAATTATCATGCGACATAGGCGTTTGATCGATAGAAAGTTTATCGAAGCGTAATTAAGCGTAATTTTCATCATCATAAGCTCGTAACGTGTTCTCGTCTCGTACAGCAGCGGGGATGTCGATTAAAGGTCAACAAGTTTCACTCCACCGCCGCAGAACATAAATCATAAATATCCCTCCATTCCCAACGACTCAATAATTTTCCACTTGACTTATAAAACGGTCGTCGACGGTTGATTCGTGTCAAATGTGTCTCATATCTCGAAAGCCGCTCGTCTCTGCGTGTTCATTGAGCATCAGCGACGTCGATGCCAATGAGACCTCAAAGTCTCATATTTTATTGACGAACATTAAATTTCCTGTTGTCTACGCAGATTCAGGATGCGATGCTGTGATCGTTTTATTTGTGATTTAAAGTTGAACTTAAATCGCTCGAAGGGAAATACATTCTCGAAGGCTTCGCAGACGTGTGTGATGTATGTTTGTTTGGCCTTGCTTTCCTTTCCTTCTACCCGACGAACGACGAACGACGTCGAAGTATTCCCACAACAATAACGCTTCATGCATCATCATCGTAATCTTAACTTTTCTTGAACCATCACACGAAACGTCGAAATAAATTTTATTGCCGTCAAGCACGACAGAGGAATCCCTTGATGACAAGAATGTATCGGATCGACATGCATCATCAATGACGATAAATTTGAAGTTTTATGTTCGTTGAATTTTTTGTCACGTTCCTGTCAATGTTCACGGAGGTTGTAAAGATGTTGCAGAATTTCAATCAACTTCAGGACGAACAGGAAACCGCAAGCCATGTGAAGATTCACTGAATTGACTTTCTGATACCTCTTGTGGCTTTGATGATTTTAGAAACTGCTACAAAGTAATTGAAAATGCTTTGCCCTTCACTTCTTCTTTGCACGAGAGTTTATGAGCTTTGCAGTTGAAGTTTACACCCGAGGATGTGAATTAATTGAATTTTAACAACGTCAAATGCAATTTTGAAGAGAGAAAAGCTTCTTTTGGGGAATGTTTGAATGAGAAAGACGAGAAGAAGCGCTTCAGAGAAGATAAATGAAACACAAGATAATTAATGGATCAAGAAGATAACTCGAAGAATTCACTTAACTCGACTCCTTCAGACACATCAAACGACTGCGATTAAATCAAGCTCGGTTAGTTATTGAAATATCTGAAAGTTCACATCTCGAGGATGCGGAGTCAGAGGATTATCGGAGCACGAAGTCGAATCATATCAGTTGCACAAACAGGGTCGAAAGCTCTTGAAAAATAGTCAACTCGTTATAAAGTCGTTTAACCTCATCATAAAAGATCGTTCTTTGCTCTTTCAATTAAGTTTCATCGTTGATTTATCAAAGTGCATTGACTTTTCGTGTTGCGGATTGATAAATGACTCGAAAACTTTTCTCGTTCGAAGTCATAAATATTGTCGAGAACGTTTAATATTTTTCCAGACGACTAACGAGCTTTGTGAAACCAAACGCGCCTGATTAGGTTCGTAATTAATGGAAACGAATTAATCTACGAAAAAGCGGGAAAAAAAGTTCTTAGTCAGCGGAATTTCAAAGTTTTTTTTGATGTCAACGCATATCACTAATTACTAATTATCACCAAGATCGTTCGCATCAGCATTTCCTCTTCTCCAGCGAGAAAAATCGACTTCGACCAAAATAATTGCGAATTAATCTTCTTTGGATATATCGCGTGAAATAATCTTTTTAAGGAAATTATTCTTTCAATTTTTGTAGAGTAGTCAAACCCTCTCACAGAAATTTTAAGCTTCTTAGGTTATTTCTAAGCTTTTCCCCTCCTGCTTTCCATCCCCTCCAAGACACAGCGTTCTGTACAAATTCCTTCTTTTTCACTTCATTCTCTTGGGGTTGCCAATAACGTCGAATGTAAATTATTAAACATTTTATCATTTTTATGTCGCATTTCTGCTGAAAGCCCCGATGGGAAGCTTTGAAAAGAAGAAATATGTTTTTGAGTCTATTTCTCGTGAAATTGAAACACCAAAATGACTTGAATTATCTCTCGAATCTCTTCTCTTCTTCCCTCCTCCATTTACGGAATCTTTTGTACGCCTTTCCATCAACAGCATCATTCGAAGATTACTCATCATCAACATCGCTTTAGCAAACCATCTCGACCATCCGTAAATATCTCATTATCTACGTTGCGCTTCGGAATCTCTTCCTATCTCGTTGCCAAAAGACGAAAAAATCTCTTTCCGTGTATTAATGTTAAATGTGTAATTGTTTCTTATCAACTCGTTAACTTTATATGAGAAAATGATGTTAAATAAACACGGGATCGTGCAATATTCTTGCCAATAGAGAAAGTAATTGAACGAAAATTGATCCGAAATCCGCTCGAGGTGGATTTCCTATTTTTCAAATATTGATTCGCCAGCTTTAAGGCATCGATTCCACTTCCCAATCGTTTTTTGTTCAGCTTTAAGTCCGTGGAGTTTATGAAATCAAAAAAATAAAAATCTGCGGTAATGGAATTGGAAGAAGAAAGCTTCTTTCTTTCGCCTCCTTATTAAGCAGATGGGCGTACAAGGTAGCTAACATAAGTTAGGGAATGAGAAAGAGAGAGAACGTCGAAAAAATAACAAAAAGGTTCTTATACAATTTAACATTTTATTACTGGACGTTTCATGTTGTTTACACTTATTGAAGAAATGTTGAGATGAAAAGCGTTTGTTTACTCTTGAGGAGATTGAGTTTTTATGATTTCCATGTCAACCACTTGAAGTGTAGTCGATTTGATTTCATTTCTCGATGTTTCATTAGAAAAATATTTTCATTATTTACAAAATTGCCCTTGAGAGAGAAACTCCATTCCTTGTTTCCTTGAGCGTGATGTTATTTCCCTTCAGTGTTGTCTCGATGTACCTTCCTCTTCTTGAGTTGATCTAAGCAAGAAAATCACAATTATTATATTTTGATTATCTAATTATCACCGAAGAACGTTTTGATGAAGACACAAATGCTAATCGAAAATGTTTTGCTTGTGAAATGAAAACATTGCTCGTCTTGATTTCCATAGAACTTTTCAACCTTTCCCATGTTACAATTTGAACATTTCTCTGGCTTTACATTGTCGACAAAGCAGAGGACGTTGTCCTGTCATGCTCGCAGCAAACATCAGAATAATTCAGAAGAACACAAAGCGAAAACATTGGACATCGGCTCATGATCTATTCGCTTCCCTTACACAAATGTTACGCAAATTGGATGAGATTGATTGAGTAGAATGTTTCCCATCTCAACGATGTTTAATTAAAGCAGTAAAGTGAGAATTTCATTAAGACAAACATCTCAGGATGAATCGAAGAGAAATGGAAATGTCTCTCGAAGCTTGATTTCGCATTCAAGTTTCATTTTTATTACTTCCTTCCGCTCAAATTGAATTTCTTTCTGCGGAAGTTTCTGTTGCTTCATTTTCTTTAGTTGATAGCGCAATTAATTTCCTTTAATTCAAAACAATTTCTTTAAGAATCCTGAGAGTTAAATTAAAGCTTTGTCGCTTGGGAGCTTTAATGTTTGCTCAATAATTATCACAAACGGAAAGTAAAAAAATAAATCGAAAAAAGAATTGAAGACTGAGCAAGCAAAACATTTTCAAATGAAAATATTTTCTCAAGCACAAAGCAACTCGCTCACATAAAATTTTAATGTTCTTGTTCTTATTCGGCACCATGTCTCCTTAATCGACTACGACATAACTCTTTCGACATCGCAAACAATCTGCTGAGCATCGCAAAGTTTCGATGTTTAAGTAAAGAAAGAATGTTTACTCTCCGACAATATCTACAAGAGAAATCAAATTCGATAACCGTTTATAATCTCGAAAACACTTCACACGTTGTTGCTGTGTCCTTTGTTCTCAGCTGACTTTGCTGCTAAAGCTTTGTGTCAACAAGAATAAAACAGCAAACAACTTAACAGCCAAAAGGCAAACAAATCTGTAAATTATTTTTGATTCGACCTTCTTTGTCTTGTTTACATTCGCCATTAAGTATTTATATGCTAATCATGCTGTTGGTCCCCAAGAAAACAAAGCAAAATTAGAGAGTCGAGAGGCATCTCTTGTGACCGATCTGAGTGCTGGAGCTTTATGTGCATGGGGCAAAATGATGACGGCTCTCATTTGATGTCCAACGCGTGGCTCCTTTGTTGTTCTCGGGTTATGGCTAATCGGACTTTTAACCACGTCATCAGGATTTTATGCAGAGTTGCCTTAAAGTTCTCTCGCACAAATTGTACGCATTAAGATTGGGTCGAAGGGTCTTTTTTTTGTTTGAAATTCTTTATTCTTGGAAGCCTCGTTGGTTGCTGAGCAATTTGGAACCTAAAAGGCTTCAACCAAAACCTCTAATGAGATCTTCAAATTATATTTCACGCTGAGCGTTCTCGCAAATCATCAAAAAATATTTCACTCATCCTTTTCTGTTCAGCCTCGCCCACATCACACAACAAAAGAGAGAAAGTCGAAATTATTCAAATTAAGTTCACGTGTGTCAGCGAAATCATCGAACGAGCTTTCGGAGAAATTCAATTACTTCTCATCCCGAAAAAGCTCCGTCAAAATATTCATAAAACTCTTCGGTCCCTTTAAACGAGAAAGAGAAGCGAAATCCTCCTGAATAATTAAAGTGAATTTTTCCATAACATTCTCCATTGTTAAAAAGTGGTTTCAAGCCCAAATGCTTTGTCTTCATCCTCCTCCTTGGTATTTATGATGGAAAGCTTTTGCTTGTGTTCCTCTTACAAAATTTTTCCTGCTCAAGTTCGTTGAGAGATGAGCGGAGAACAAACAACGACACGCGTGATCCACAAAATCTCAATTGTTAAAGCTGAACCAGCAACTTCTTCAAAGGGAAAAGTATTTGTCAAGGTCAAACAATAGAGAGAAAGCTTTTAATTTACGGCGAGCGGAAAGCTGTTAACTTCCATCTACTTAATTACTCTGCTCATGAATACACAGGCAGAAAGTTATTAAACTTTTCCGTTCCCTCTTGGTATCAATGTTTTGTTTTTAGCTCCGTCACTAACAGAAACAATCTTTCACTGTTGTTAATGAACTAGCGACAAGATAAATTAACAGCGACTGGCACGTGTTCGTATGAGACTTTGAAAGAACCTAGAACAGACTTAACTGCTTTCCTCTCATCGTTTTGATATTTTATGCGTCGCATTTCAGTTGCCGTAGAAATAGCAAAACGACGCTTTACTTAAAGGCTCTCGGAACTTGGTTGAGTGTGATAGCGAGCAGACAGAAATGAAAACCGAAATTTTACGACGAGGACGAAAATATGTTTGAAGCCAAAAATTTTCTCTTTTTCGCTTAAGGGCTTTCGAGAAATGATTTCATTTTCCTTGAAGCTTCCCTTGTTCGGGTTTTCTTTATTGTTCTTCAATATCTAAATTGATTCAAATTGTATTCGTTGTCAGACAAATTTTCATTGTTGTCGCTCCGGGAGAGCGAAAAATTAAAGATCGAATGAATGGTTGATTGTGAAGCTTCCGCCGCGGGATCGTTAAAATTTCTTCCTCTTCTTCTGATACTTCTGAGATAATTAAGATTCCATTGTTGAAGGAAAGTTACACAAAAACCGTCGTTATCAATTTCGATTGCATCATTTCTTGAATTCTAATTCATCTTTTGTTTGTTTCCATTTCATTTAATTCTCCCAATGACTCGACAAGCAGAAGAGAACTTAAGTCGAAGGAGAAACCATTTAATTACTGTTACAAGTGCTCAATTAAGTCGAAGGGAATTAAGTTGCTCTGGAGAAAATTTTAAATTCCTTTAAATGTCAGAGTCATGATTTGTTAAATGTTAACGATTGGCAATAAATGCGCGAAGAAGTTTTCGAGTTTAGTTTGGAGCATCTGGATCTCTGGCTCTAGCCGAGAAATGTTTAATTGATGTTATTAAGTAAATGTTGAGGATGTTTTTTGTAGAGTTTCTTTCACAGCAATTATAATGATTGTTTAATTGCATCGTAACCGTTTACTCTTCTCTCTCTTGTCTTATCTTCCCTCACTCTTTTGTCTTTTGCAAGAGTCTTGCGATTATGTTGATTGTCTACACGATTCACTGAAACTGACTATTCATTAATCTCTTATTTTTTCTTTATTAGTGGTGCTGATGGACGAAGAAGATGAAGAAGATTTGGACGAAGAAGATCTTGACATTGGCACTGAAATCGATCCTGATTCGCCGCCTTGGGACATGTACGGTGAACCAGATCTTGACGATATCGATGACTCAAATGAGGACACAGCGTTGCTAAGAACAAAAGCTGCCCGAACGGAAATCATTGTGACGCCAATTAGTCCTGTAATTGAATGAAAATACCAAAACCGAGAAAAGAGGTTTTCATTTCTCTTTTTTTTGCGCCTCAGGTTAGCTCATCTCATGATTTGACTCGCATGGGCCAACACAACACCAACGGCGGTAAGAGCAGCAGCGAAGCTCGAATGGATTTGCTCAAGCCCGACATGTCGCAACGAATCCGTCAGGAAGATATTTGAGATTTAGTGAAAGTCTGTAGTTTTAATTTCCGCTTCCATATTCGAATAGTTTTACTCGTAAACGATAATTTTCATACATTTTCCCGAGTGAAAATTCTAATTCTAAATTGAAGGGAAAGCTCACATTAAAGCGATCAAAACGACATGATAGACAAAGCAAATCTCATTAGAATGTAAAAAGCATAAAATCACAAACGAAAAATGACAATTAGTTAGTTGAGGTTCTTCAGTTCAGAAATATTTTTTAAGTTTGAGAATCAAAATCTTTTGAGAAACTCACATAACTCAGAAATACTCAAACCTTTCGATAACTTTTTATTTTATTTAACCCTCCTCGTTTAGCTTTTATTAGTTCTCTCTTTGTTATTCGATTCTCCAATTGTTTTACTTTATTATGTTTTGGTTTTTGATTTAATTTTAATAAAAGAATTCAACAATCAGATTTTTTTAATGTTCCCAGGCCTCGTTTGTTCCTGAATTTGTTTGTTTTTCAGTTCACCCAAACAATGAAAATTATTTATTCACAGGAACGAATTCTTTTATCAAGTTCCATTCATTTTGATGCTGACCTCAACAAGTTAAAATTCTCATAAATTAATACATTTCGAACGATAAGCTTCAAATATTGATTCTGATTATGTTCACTCAGATATTTCATGAAATTATCATTGCGAATGTAAATTTGATTAGAGCTGTGCAAGAATAAGACGGAAAACGTGTAAAAAAGTAAATTTAATTAGAGTACAAGTCTCAAGAGTTCCTTGACGACAAAAATACATTTCGTTTTAATTGCTTTCGATAATAAATATTTCAATTTAGCATCAAATGAGTTTTGGGACGTTCATCAATCGAGAAATAAAATTCTGTGACTTAATGATCGTCCCGAAATTTATTGAGACCAATGGAGGTTCCAAAAACCCTTCTTGCGTGTTCGTAATCAACGGCATTCATTGTATTGATTCAATTATGGCGTCCATTAACTTATTTCTATTTCTCGATAAGTGATAAAGAAAATTTGATTGCTTGTTAATAGCGCGCAAAGTTATTTCGTTTGAAAGATTTCTTTTCTTTAAATTTAACAAAAAGTGAAGATTTAAAATTCCAATAGAACTTAATTATAGAAGAATAAACGAGAATTGTAATTAGGTGAAGAGAGAATACTTTTAAGTTGAGTTAAGGGCAACATTTTGGTCGCGTCAGATGTGATCAGTTTGAATCTAATTAAAGGAACACAACACGACAAAAGTAAATGGTACAAGAGCTTTACAAAACTTGAACAAATAAAAACGAAAACGAAGATTTCCTTTATCTCACGAATAATTTATCGTTTCATACCTTTCAAGGGTTCGCTCGGCGAACTCTCCCTCCTACCTCAGTTTTGAAAAGTGCACAGCATGATTTCACTTTCCTTCAACGATTCACTAATCAATTTATTAAGTTTTGATTAGTTTCTTCTTGTTCTTCTTCCTATTTCTCTTCGTGGAAAAAATTGTACAGATTAAAATCATTCAGTTCTAGTCGTTCATTCGAAAGTTTCTATTCGAGAGACTTCTCCCCACGTTTTGACGTTACTTTTCTCGTTAAAATTTCGCGTTAAGTTTGTACAAAGTAAAGTTTCTGCTTTTGTTATAAAAAGTTTAAATTGAATTAGATTTTAAGGACGGCGGCGTCACTTTCATGCTACATCAACATTACTTAGAATGTAAGAGAGAGAAATGAAATTTGCTTCCAACGAGAATTGTTCATTGATTAGAAACAGTTTTAAAAATGAGAACTTTTAGATATTTATAGAAGAATTTTACGATTTAATAGACAACAATGCAAAAGATATATAAAAAGCTTTTTCGGTCAACCAATTGAAGTTCATGAGTCGCGGAATGAATTTAGTTTAAAGATAAAATTTCAAGGTTGAAACAATAAACAAAAAATGGATTTTGAATGATCGCCTTCGTCTAATTCGTTCCTGATTCACTTTAAATCGTATTCAAATCAAAGTGAAGTTTAATCTTTCATTTCCAATTTTGTCAGTAGACTTTAGAATTTAAGAATAATTTGTAAATATCAGAAACAAATATCGAACAACAAGTGAAAGTATAATCGTAGTCAAAATTATCGCGAGTGAAGTTGCGAGTTCTTCATCGAAGAGAGAAATCTTAAATTAGCAGAAATTACAGAAAAAGGATTTTGTAGCTTAGACACATTTTATTCAGATGATCAATTTTACGTTTTTTGTTAAGCGCAACAAAATACTTCGTTTGCTTGATTTAAAGTAAAGAAAGAAGAAGAAAAGTTTTTCTCGATCAGTTCAATCGAATGTATGAAAATAGTTGAAACAATAAAAGATTTTCTTTCTCAATATAAACAAAGCTGTCTCTTCTAAGTTTGAAGCAGATCCCGATTATCTCAGATTATCGAAACGGAAAATTTCCTGATTTATTTTTCAGTTTAAGGCATCGAAGAAATAAAATGCTGCGAAGAGTGGAATCGATCTGAAGATTACTCTATAAATTCAGCGTTTAGTTTGCCCCCAATGCAATTCCCAAGAAGTCTTCGTATCCTATCGTGATGACTCCTTGCTGCTGGGTATCGCGTTGACGGAAAGCGTCAGTGAATCTCTGAATCTTCACGCAAAGAACAATAAATTGGTCAACAGAGATTTCTTTGTGTGTTTTGGTATCGTTGACAGCGATGAGGAATTGAACGAATTGCTGACTGAAGCGGAATCCCATCTGGGCGAGAGCTTGCATCAGTTCAGGTTCTTCGATTGCTCCAGATTGATCGCGATCGTAAGCTTTGAAACAATTTAGCCATTGATTGACGTAGTTGAAGAGTTTCTCGAACTCAGCGACGTCGATTGTGCCCGAGCGATCTTGATCAAACATCGAAATCATCAGAGTACAAGCATTATCGGAGAAGTTTTGACCTTTTCCGTTCACCAATGCAATTTGCAACTCTTCAGCGTTGATCTTTCCACTTCGGTCTTTGTCGACTTGATTGAAGAAGTTTTGTACTTCAGGGCTCACTCCAGGAGCTTGTCCTGGGTATCCACCGCCGGCATATCCTGGATTGTAGCCCTAAAATTGAAGAATAATTAAATCACTGGATGTTTAGTGTTGCCACAAGATTTAGCTGACAATTCGAATGAATCACTTTTAATTTTAATAATTTGTCATTTAACTCACTTGGTAAGCCATCTTTCAGAAAAACTCGAGATTTTTCTTATACAATACTTAAAACTGAGTTGATTTGTTGTATTTGCACGTCGTGCTATCTGATTATCTCGCTTAGAATAAATAAATAAGATTTCCGACGATTTGTTTTGTTGTTGTGATTTCGATGAATTGCGATGAGTTGATATTTCAAATTTTTTTTAACAGTTGCGTGATCGTGTTTTGATATACAGCTAAAAACATGAACTTATTGATTTAATCAGAAATAAATTCAATGCTTTAGCCGGGCACCAAACACATTTTCTCATTCTTTCAAGCACTTGATGAGTTCTCGATTTAAAACTTTACAATTAACAATTGACGTTAGGACACTCTTTGCACGATTAACATCGAAATATTAATTGTAAGTTCTTAAATCGAAGGTTTCAACTTCTTGAGAAGAACTTTTCCAGTTTAACGAATAATGAAGCATTGCCCTGAATTTTCCAATTTAGTTTCTTCAGTGCAAAGCAACATCACTTATCACTCAGGAAATGATTTCTCCTTGCAGAACGTGAAAGAAAATTCCCATCGCAATGGATCTTGCTACTGAGATTAAATCTTTAAAGCACCAAGACTCTTGCAATGGGAATCTCATTCCACAACTTTTCACTTCTTGACATCACGAGACCTTTTCACTTGAACGATTGAACTGGAAGTGACGTTTCGTCTTGAGCGACTTAACTTAAATAGAAGAGTTGGAGTCAAGTGCAAACGTTAATGAGATGCATGCAAGGCGAGCAGTGGGAAAAAGAATTTTCGATGTGGTCGCCACTTGAAAATTTCTTTTTGTCCTGTTGCAATAAAAATTTTACGCTTTGTTTGAACTCTCTTGCCTTTCTCAAAATCCTAATAAAATATTTTACGACTTCAAATGTCAAAACACAAACCGAAAGAAAGTTTTGTTGCTGCTCGAGTTCTTGACAACACGTGCAGGAGAAAAATCTGATCCTCTCAATTGTGCAATGCAACGCAGGCGATCCTTAATCTTCTTTCACCAAGTTTTACGACTTTTTTTATTGCTTTCTAATGAGACAGGAAATTTGAATTTTTGGCTTCTCGGCTTGAGTGAAAACGGATTTTGCTGACTTCAACAAAGTTTTATGATCTCAAAGAAATTTTATTGCTAAATTAAAATTTAGTTTTCTTCTTCTGACGATTGACGAAAACCTGAGAAACCTTTGACTATCACATTTCGATTTATTTTATTAAGAATGTCAATTTCTTCTAAATCATTTGATGCTTCGTTTCTTTCATGTCACGGATACACTTTCGGAACAAGAATCAACAAGAAATTACTTTGGAAAGTGAAATTCGAGAATAAAACTTTAGCGTGCAAGATCATCCAACAGAAAAAGAATGAAAACGAGAAGCGATTGGAGATTTTGAAATTAATTTCGCATCCGAGCATCATTTCGATTCACAGCATTCTTCAGAATGGAAAGTTTGCGTTTGTCTTCACGCTTTGGAACGAGGATGGCAATTTGAAGACTTATCTGAGAGAGAAAGGCGCTGTCAAGGAGTGGAAAGCAAACTTTTGGTTTTATCAAATTGTGTGCGCTGTGAAATATCTTCATGCGATGAATATCGCGCATTGCAATCTCCGCTGCGAGTCTGTGATGATTTCAAATGTCAGAGCAAAGCTTTTATGTTTGAATCACATTGAACAATCATCTGGAGAGAAGATCTCACCCAAAACTTCTCAATCATCATCAAATTTCTATTTCCCGCCTGACGTCAACAAAGGACTTCCCTGCGATGCCAAGAAAATCGATTTGTTTGCCCTCGGAGTGATTCTCTTCATGATGGTCAACGCGACTGTTCCTTTTGTGAATGAAGACCTTTCTCTACTCATCGACGATCAAATAAAACGACGATTCTTCATGCGAGCTTCGATGATTAATGAGCTCTCCGTCGATTGTCAAGTTATGATTCACACGCTTCTCGAACCGAAGGAGGAAACTCGTTGGTGCATCGAGAAAATCTACAAAATGAAGTTTCTTTCCAGATTTATTCACAATCATGGCGATTGCTAAAATTATTTCGTTTTAAATTAATAAAGTTCGATTAACAAAGAGAATCTTCCGTCGCAGAAGTTAACGTAAAACTCCAGAGAAAACACACAAAAACTTATTTTAAGAATAAATGTAAATTTTTATTTCATCTGTCATTTTGTTTACAGTCTCAATTGTTTTCACTTTGTCATTGAGTTCCATTTTAATGAATCACTCTCTCATCGCTAAGAATGATTAATCGGTATCACACGGAAATTGTCTCGATCACTTGTCAGCAGTTTGATTAGTCAATCTACGATAAAGTCCAGGAAGTCGAAAAGCGAATCTCCGACGTCGTTTCTCATTTCCTTTAGCCAATTTTTCTTGTCCAGGAGATTCAACAAGTGGTTCAACAGCAATTCATCAATTGTGATTCGTTGTGGCTTCAGAATTGATTTCTCTATTTTTGCTTCACTTTCTTGAGAATAACTCGAATTAAGATTATTGGTCCAACTGACTTCGTAAATGAATGGCTGACGTAAATTGAAGTCGAAGCGTTTTGTTGTGGCGCCGCAAACACTTATCAAAGTGAGGAGAACAAGTGTCTTCATTGTTTTGTTTGAATTTTGTAGTTCGAATGTATAAAAGTTACTGATGTTCGATGAAGGGAATGTTCTCCTTTTTATAACAGAAATTTAATGCGACAGATCGAGCTGAGTCAATGAAGACTTTGCATGCGCAAAAGTTCATTGAGCTTATTTAAAGGAATTGAAGAAACTTTAAATTTAAATAGGAAGTATTTTTAAAATGTACTTTTCCAGCGACACTTCGACTTGAAATGAATGTTTACGTGAATGAGACGTAGTTTATCTAAATATGAGTTCATATCAAGAGTCGCAATGTCGTGGTGCGCCAGACATTATTTCAGTTATTTTCAATGAAAATGAAAACACTTTATTTTCTATCTAGAGACGAAAACAATATTTTAAAAGTCTTTAATTGCGTTGATTCCTTTTCGGAGGAATGCAGGTCCATTCCAAACCCCGTTAAGCATCAGATGCCAGTAAAGTTGTGGCATTAAATCTTTTTTCAGGTAAAACATTGAGTAACGTTCCTTTGCTTGGTTCATCATAGGGAACGACTCTAAAGGTTGAAGGTTGTAGTCAAACTCAGCCAAAATGCAAGTGTGGTAACCAGTGACGAGTGGACAACTGAGAAATAAATTAATTAATAAATATTTTGAAGTCTTTTGAATCAACTCACGATGCGTATCCGTCGTAGTTAAGAATCGGTCTTCGCCCATCAATAATCTCTGAAAGATTTTTGTATACGACTTGACATTGAGCGGCTGCTGCTGCAGCTGTCTTTGAATTCGGTGAAGACGAGCAATCTCCAAGCGAAAAAACGTTTGGATATTTCACGTGTTGCAACGTAAATTTGTTGACATTTACGAAACCGGCTTCGTTCACTAAATCTCCAGAGTTGTTGCGCAACTCATCGGGAGTGCTCATTGGAGGTACAACATGAAGCAAACTGAACTAAAATTAAATCATTAATCGATTGTTCTTTGAGTGAATTCTTGAAAACTTACATCAACTGTTGTCTTCTGTTGAGTGTCGAGATTCTCGAACACAGCTTGTTGCTTATCCGGCAGAACCTCAACCAAATTTGTTCTTAAGTTCACGTTAATCTTTCTATCTTCAACAACTTTCCAAAGAGCATCAGCATAAGCCTTCACCCCAAAGATCACAGGAAGTGAAGTATTGTAAATGATATTAGCACCAGCACGTTTCTTTGTTCGTCTAAAATAATGTTCAGCGATGTAGCAAATCTTCTGTGGAGCTCCGGGACACTTCACGGGACTATTGGGGAAAGTGAAGATTGCATTTCCGTTTCTAAAGTTCTCGAGAGCTTGATAAGTTCGATCCACGTATTGTGGAGAATAAATCGAACAAACTGAGCCATTTGGAATGGAAAGGGCTTCAACGAGTCCAGGAATTTGATTGTAATTGAGTTGAAGACCAGCAGCAACGACGAGATACTCATACTCGATCGTGTCTCCACTTTTAGTTGTGACTGTGTTGTTCTTTGGATCGAATTTCTCTGCTTTGTCTTTGACCCATTTCGTGAGAGGCGAGAGAACTTCGCCCATTGGTCTCGCTGAGTCTTCTAACGTCTTCATTCCGCCTCCGACGAGAGTGAACAGCGGCTGATAATAATGTTTCTAAAAATAAGAAGAAACTTGTCGAGTTAGCACTTCAGAATAATTTTGATTTTTCAATCACCTCAGCAGCATCGAGAACGACGACGTTTCCCGCTCCATATCGGAATGAAAGTTTAGCGGCGACTGAGCAACCTCCAGTTCCTCCCCCGACAACAAGAACTCGACATCTAAAAAAAACTTTATTCACTTTAAATCTGATTTGAATCAAAAAAGTTTTCTTTTTACTTTTGATTTGCGTTGCAAGCTCGTGTCGACGAGAAACTTCTGATTTGATGTCTTAAGGCATTTGAGCCACACATAAACTTGAATGAATTCATAACTTTAATCACAAGCTTAAGATTTCTCAATTCCTTCGCAAGATAATGGACATTGAAAGGCGGTCGAATCACAAATGAAAACACGGCACAGAGAAGCGAAACGAATAAGCGAACAACCTTGAATACATTCGAGTCGTCGCTTGAATATATTTCAAAGTATTCGTAAGTTCATCTGTTGATTGCGAGCAGCTGCCGTCTCTTTTCAACTCGAGCTTTGCAATGAATTCAAAAGTTTCGTTTATTTTTGTTAATTTAAAAGAAATAAATTTATTTAAGAAAAGACATTTTCGTGGAAAAATTTGAAAAGAGCAAACAACTGCAGAGATAAGATTCGCCGCGTGTGGAAATATTTGCAGACATTTCGCGAAATTTGCGTAGGCGATTTATCTTGTGATCTCGTCAGAGGCTGAATAAATCATTTTTTGCAGTTAATTCAGTTGAGGAAAGAATTGAGATGGACTAGGCAAAATTGGCAAAGCAGATCGAGCTCCTCTTCCTTCAAACATTTTGCAGATCGGAAGCTGACCTGTGATGAGTACGACTCCTTGTTCAATGCTTTCGTTGAGATCTTTAAAGCAATTTTTTAAATTCATGAAAGTTATTGCCAGGGCATTTTTAATCTCATTCGTTTTCAAAGTTAAATCGCCAAGGTCTAAGTCTAAAGATGTTCTCTTCGTTGCGAAAAGTTCTTCAATTCTTTTGATTATTTCATCTCCTTGCGTAAATGCATTTCGACCAATCAAAGCTTGAATGATGACCTCAGCAAGTGAATTAACTTCTTCTTTAATTTTATTCAAAGCATTAGCAACAGTGAGCGATTGATTTGACTTTCCATTGTTTGTATCGCCAATGCAATTCGAAATGGCGTAGCCTGAAAGTTCGGTCATTCCATCAAGAAAGCCCAGCAAGTTGATAACACAAGCACTTTGCTTTTCCTGTTCAAGAGTAGTTCGAACGAAGATATGAGTTGTGGAAACTCCAGCGATGTTGCCCTCAGCAATGCCTAAATTCTTTTCAACCATAAAACTTGATTTCTCTCCTAATTCTGCTTCAAGTGAAGCAACAGCAGCCACGACTTGATCTCGATAGCTCTTCACATCACTTTTGAGCAAATCAATCTTTGCTAAGAGCTCAACAGGTTGTTGGATTACAGCTCCAGATGAGAATAAAAGAATCTCAGCGAAAATCGCCAAGAAAAGTTTCATTTTTTTGTGATTCTTGGATGAACTCTGAATTAAAACTGAAAATTAAATCTCGTAGTATTATCTTATATCAAAGAATAATTTTAATAAATTTTTCTTATCGTAATCTCAGTGAAATAGCAAACGTTGAACTTTAAATCATTCAAAGCAAGTCTTCAACTAAATAATCAAGAAACTTGAACATCTGAAAGTGTTTCCGATACTTATTGTGCAAATTTGCTCACGAGTGACAAATGTTGACACAATCAAAGAAATCTTCGTTTATGAATCAATCTGAAGATAATTTGTCTAAATTAAATCCAATAAAAAATCAGCGAAACCCAGAAATCAAACGAGAAAGCTTTAGTTGAGAGTATTGTGAGTTTTAAAAATCGCGTCATTAATTCACTAATCTCTCAATTTGATAACAGTCATCGTTCTTCTTCCTTTTTTACTCATCGCGTCTGAATCTTTATTTATTCATTTCATGTAAATCTCACTCGCCTATAAAAATTTGTCAACAAAATACTCTCAGTACAGCCAGTGATTGAAGTCGCGTCGACGAAGTGATATCAATAAATTAGAATTTTTTGTTTAAAATTTTAATAAACTATTCTGAACATTAATTTTGATTTATCGCCAAACCATGACATTCGTAATTAAAGTGTCACTGCTGATGATAATCTTGTGTTTGAGTCAATTTGTCCCAAAAACGACTGCGATTCCTATGAACGTAGGTTACCTCTGATACTCCATTTAATCAAGTCGATTGTAAAATTGAAATTTTAATAAAATAATTTTCTTTAAACTTTTTAAACTTTTTTCCTTCTCATTTAGAGCGGATCAGAGGCAAAAACAGGAGAAGAATTGAGCTTTTGTGAAGAGAGGAGTAGTCATTGTGCTTGGGGAACTTGGGGAAACGCTACTTTTTTAAGTCGTCTACCGTATACCATGAAGCATTTGTAATTTTATTGCTTAAAATATTTCTAAATTTAATTATTATCACAAAATATTTAACAGCTGCCGTTGTTCAAGTGATCATTCATGCGAAATGAATAACCAGCATTCAAACCAACGCTTTCACGTATATACGTGTAAAATTAATAACAGCCCGTAAAGACTCCCTCTATGTTATCGATGGGGCTGCAAAATCTATTGAAAAAGATTATTCCGCGAGATTAATTTTGATATTTCGAAACATTTCATTCTGAGAATAAAAAGATTTCTAAAAATCAAACTTGATGATATTTTTACTGAGATCTCATCGCGAAATGACGCAGTTTATGACCTAAAAATTGTAGGTTTGCGAGTCTGCTCGGTCAGTTGAAAGTAAGTGCATCTTAAGTAAGAGATGTTAAATAACAAAAGTTGAAAGAAATCGCATCTTCTCCTCAAACTTAGGGATTTTCTTCGTCAAGTTAATTCAATTGCTTTAATTTTTTTTTTGTTTTAATGAAAAGCCCCAAACAAGCAAAATTGTTCGCTGTGCGATATTTTATTGAGACGTCTCGTCATTTAGTTTTTGTCCGCTCAAGTCGAACGATGATCGTTTTCAATCTCTCAACTTTAATTGATCAACTGTAAGTAAACTAATCAAACTCTATTTTGTGATAAAAAGTTAATTTAATTTACAAGATTTGTGACGAAACTTTCGCTGATTTCACTTTGTTTGTTGGTACTGGCGATCGAGATAACGTTTCGCAATGATTACGTTTACCCTGAGAATTACATCACTCGATCTTCTCCAACGTACAAACCATCAACTTCCTTCGAAGTACCAGACAATGCTTGCCAACGATCGATCAACAAATCTCGTGAGTTCCTTTTAAAATATTGATCAACGCAAAATATTTATTTGAATTTATTTCAGCTTTGATTTTCGATTTTATTATTGTGGGATCTGGACCAGCAGGATCAGTTCTTGCAAACAGACTCAGCGAAAATCCAGAAATCAAAGTTTTGTTGATTGAAGCAGGAAAGAAACCTCCACTTGAGAGTATTGTGAGTTTTCAAAAATCTTATCTTTACCTTGCTTAACTCTCAATTCGATTAAAGCCTCCGTTCTTCTTCTCCTTCGTTCTCAACGCATCTGAATCTTTATTTCCTTACCACGCTGAGGTCACTGAAAACACTTCTCTGGCTTATAAAGATGGCTGTCAAATGCACAGCGGAAAAACTCTTGGCGGGTCAACTAGCATCGGCGCGTTGTTCTGGGTTTGCGGAAACAATCGCGATTACAATTCTTGGAGTGAAGCAGGTGCAACAGGATGGGACTATGAGAGTGTGTTACCATTTTTCAGGAAGATCGAGAACAATTTGGATTCCAGCAAGAGCAGCAAATATCACGGAAGAGATGGTCCGCTCACAATAAGTTCAAATCCGGATGGAAATCCATTCACGCTCTTACTGAAAAGAGCTTGGAATCAACTCGGCTACAAGACAATTCACGATTACAATTCTGAAAGTTACAACGGAATCACAAAGTCTCAAAGCACAGTGAAGAAAGGAGAAAGACAAAATTCTTATCTCTCATACTTGAGACCGATAATAAATCGAAAGAATTTATTCTTTGCCACAGAAGCAACGGTGACGAACTTAATTTTCAATGGAACAACAGCAAAGGCTGTCAACGTTCGAACTGACTTAAAAGATTGTCCCAACATTGAATTCATTGCAAGAAAGGAAATCATTCTCTCAGCTGGTGCCTTTGGAACGCCAAAGATTCTCATGCAGTCAGGCGTCGGACCAAAGGAGCTTCTTGCTCGTTTTGGAATTCCACTCGTCAAAGACTTGCCAGTCGGCAAGAACTTCCAAGATCACGTCACTGGAGTTAACATGATGAAGTTGTATCCGAACGCTAGAAAGCAATCGATCGTTGATATCATTTTTGATGGAGTGAGATATTTGTTGACACGCAAGGGAAGTTTCGCTCAACTGGGAACGACTCACGCAACTGCTTTCATCAACATTTCTGATGTTAACGCAATTTATCCTGAAGTTTACAGTCTTCCGGTGTTATTAGAGAGAAATCAACAATTTCTAAGTGAAATCTTAGCCAACTTTGGATTCAAAGATGAAATCATCTCAAAACTTTTGTCAGTCAACGAAAGTCATCAAATTCTTTTAACCTTCATCACACTTCTCAATCCAAAATCGACTGGAACTGTTGAGCTTCGAGGAAATGATCCAAACTTACCGCCAAAGATAATTTCAGGAATTTTCACTGATCCCGAAGGTCAAGATCATGAAACACTTGCAGCTGGAATGAATAAACTCACCGAACTGATCAAAACAGAAGCTTTTAAAAATACTGGAGCTGAGTTCATCGATTTCGATTTTCCATTGTGCAGATCAATTCCTTTCGCAACGAAAGATTATTGGAAGTGCTACGTGAAATATTTTAGTGGAAGCGAATGGCATTTCTCTGGAACTTCCAAAATGGGATCGACTTCAGATCCAACAGCTGTTGTCGATCCAACTCTTAAAGTTCGAGGAATCAATAATTTACGAGTTGTCGACGCGAGTGTTATGCCAACGATCCCTTCTGCAAACACGCAATGCACAGTTTACATGATCGGAGAGAAAGGCGCTGATATGATTAAGAGAGAGCACAACTTGTGAACTTGATTAAGTTTTAAATTAATTTTTATTAAGCCAATCCACAAATAAAATAAATTAAAATAAATAAATTCATTGTTTTCCCTCTTCATTGCATTTTAGTTCCATTCGGTGGCAGTTTTGGTGATCACTGCTGTCCCACGAAACTAATTTCGCCAAAGGTTTGCTAGGTCGAAGATGAACTGAGAATCCATCGTTGAGCTTTACAGCTGAGAACTTAGAGACAGTGACGACTTTCGTTGCGTTGAACATTTGAAACTCAACGGGAATCGAGTCGTCATTTGTGCGACCAGCGGAGGTCTCAGGCTTTGTTTCATTGAAGATTCTCCCAATCGCTGTCGTTGTGTCTTTGAATCCTAATTTCTTGCAGAGACCTTCGAGTTCTTCTTGAGTCGGCGGAGAATCTTTTGGGAAACATTTTGTGTGCCATATGCCGAACGATCGTTCCATAACTTCACCGAAATCATCGCTGGTCGTAAAAGAAATATTAAAATTACTCTCAGATGTTTGTGCTGAGTCAGATTCTTACTTCTTTTGATAAATTCCATGACAAAACTCTTCGTCAGCGCCGTTCGGGCAGTCAGCTCTCTTATCACAAACCATCTCAAGTGGAACGCAATAAACTGATCTGGTAACGATTTAAACGCAGCTCATAAAATTAATTTCTCCAGCACAATCGTCTCAACTTACCCATAACATTTAAACGACGAAATTTTTGAACATTCTGTGCCGCAATAAGTCGGGTCTTCGTCAGTTCGATCCCAACAATGTCTAATGCCATCGCAAATCTTTCCTGGATCCGTTGCCTTCAAGTAACTGAAGCAAGTACATTCACTCGGCTCATCGCTCTTGTCACCACAATGGTCGATGTGATCACAAAACTTTGTCTTCTCAACGCATTTGCCATTACGACAACGAAACTCCGACGCGGAACATTGATCTTTACTTGCAGAGTTTTTATCGCAAACTTTTTGACCTTCGTCGCTTCCATCATGGCAATCGACTTGACCGTCGCAAAGTTGATGTTGTTTGAGACATTTTCCGAGTGGACAACGATAAGTGTCGCATTTAATTGTTGATGCGTAGTGAGTGCACTTCTCGCAAGGATGATCTGAAAGTTGAAGAATTAATTGAAATTCACTTTAAGTCTAAAGTGAGAGAGAGTTACCAATAATTTTCTGAATTTGCTCATAGAAGTTTCCATCTTTCAAACCCTTCAAAGTGATGGGATCAACGAAATCGCAGAAACCTTTTTGAAGTTTGTGGAATGCTTTTGGGTACCAACCACTCGATTTTGATTTACAAACGATCAAAGCTGTTTGATGAATCGCTGAGGGAAGAAAAATATTTTTAAACTCTTCAAGGAAAGAATTTTGATGAACTCACCTTCTCCATCGCATTTTGAGTTATCAGTTTCATTAGCTGCTTGCTGATAGCAATCAAGACTCAAATCGCTGCTGCAGTTGCGAAGAATTTTCAGTCCAAGAGTCTTCGTTGTGTGTTTTGAGTCGAGAGCGATGGCCAAGCAAGTTGCGTCAGTTTCAGTTTCGTTGCTGCAAGAAATTAAGTTCAAAATTTACTTTCAACACAAAATCTCACAAACTTTCTTACGCAATTGGAAGGAAACTTGGTAGAACATGTCGATTGAAGTCAAAAGGTTTCTCGAGATGAAGCAAAACTACATTCGAGTCATTGACGTACTGAACGCAATCAACTTTCGAAATTTGTTCGTAAGGACTTTTAATCTTCAAATGCGATCTCGTGTTGCCAGCAAGCACAGCGACATAACTCTCATGCAAAGGTTCTTGACTATTACCAAGAGCAGTCGAATCCAACAACACCCAAGACTTGTCAAGTAAAACTCCGTTTGAGACAAGCTCTCCATTCACAAAGACTTCAGCGTTCCACGACCATTTCATGTCGTGAAGATGATTTGCGACGTGCTCAACTTTTGTTCCGTTGATCGGTTGAACGATCACATGAGGCGAGTCAGTTGAGTTGATTGGAACAAAAATCACTTCGGCACCATCGTGGGCGTGAGTCTTCGTTGAATTAGCTTTGATCTTTTGATGTTCAATCGGTCCGATAGCTGACGAATGAGACTGGAACGGAAGACATTCGATTTCGAGGGCAGTGCAGTTCTCAATGTTAACAGTCTCTTTGCTCTTGATCATGGCGTGTCGGATATCGACCGTTGAGTTTGTAATATCGACGTTGGCAATCATTTCAACTGGTTTCGCAGATTTCGCTGATCTGAGAGAGAATTAAATTTAGTTTCGATCATCAAGAAAGCGACAAAGTTTCTCACTTGAATCCAATGACATTGCAAACTTCATTAGCGATCTCCAAGCTCTTTTTGGTGAATTCATCTTTGTCATCGCAAATAACTTTCCATGTCGATTGAATATTTTGAGTTACGATCCCTTTCGAGTGAAGGAAAGGCTTTCCATTCACATCCAGAGACACTGAGTGGCCATCAGTCAATGCAACTTTAAAAGAAGATTTTTATTAATTCAACTAAAAAGTTTTTAGAAATAAATTTAACTCACTGCATTCAAGTTCATCTTCTCCAAATTTACAATCAATTTCGCCATTGCAATAAAGAGATTTCGGAATGCAAACTTGACTGTGAGGACAGGCGAAAGATGTTGAATTGCATTTCACTGGAAATTGAGAAATTGATTAGTAAAATATTTTCTACGAATAAGCTTCTTTCTCATTCACTTACAGCAATTTTCTTCATCACTCGAGTCATCGCAATCAACGTGACCATCGCAGATTAGCATTGGAGCAATAAACTTGAGTTGATCGCGGCATGTGCAGTTGTCTTCGTCAGTTCCATCTTCGCAATCGAAGATACGATCACATCGTTGATCCACGTTTATCACTTGGGAAATGCTGGAATTAAAGAAAGTCTTGAAAATTTTCAATCGAACTTAAAAGCAAAAGATTTACTTTGTGCAGCGAAATATTTCTTTGATTTCTTTCTTCCTCACAGTTTTATTCTTTCCCTCGTCGACATTCTCAGGAACAGTAACAGGATCAATCGTCGTTGAGTTTTGAGCTTCTGTGGCATTGCTTCCCAACAACAAATCAAGCCAGTTCATTGTGCATTCGATTTCGTCTTCACCTCCCAAGCAATCAACAAAGCCATCGCATTTCTGAGATCTCGAAATGCATTTGTTTCCACCCCAAACGCAAGTTGAACCTGGACATTGATGTCGAGGTGCGAGGAGAGTTCTTGGAAGCTTCGGGTTTGTGTTTTCTTGAATCCAATCGATGTACAGAGCAACTCGAGTGTAAACTCCTGGTTCATTAGCTCGAGCACAACCTTCGCCATGACTTACAACGCCAAGCAAATAATATTCCAATGAGTTGTCCATACTTTTGCAAACGAGTGGACCTAAAATAACAGAATTGTTTAGCAAATGTTGTTGAATCATTTTCTCATCTCACCTCCTGAGTCTCCCTAAAAAAATTAAAGAAAATTAATTTCATTTTAATTTGTTTTAAAACTTTTATTCCTTACTTGACACGCATCTCTTGTCCCGAAAGTTTCACCAGCGCAAATGCTGTCTCCTTCTGTGTCCATGCTGTGTTTGCATTTTGACAAGATTGGAACGTCAACCACTTTCAAGTCGTCAGCTTTTGAAGAGACAAAATTGGTTGAGAGAATCAAATTTAATTTCTTTAACTTACGAGCTGGTCCCTTCTCTCTAATAGCTCCCCATCCCAAAGTAGTGCAAAGTGTTCCAGGCGCTGGTCCTGACTTCCAATTTTCTCCTTTCGATGATTTTCCTGGAGACGGCAAACAGATCGGACGAATCCATCGATTGAATGAGAAATGATTCTTGACTTTCATCAACGCGATGTCGTTTTTCATCGTCGAAGTTTCGTAATCTGGATGACGAATGACGTGAGTGACTGGTGAGATGTGAGCAGATGGTGAGTAACTTGAACGTCTCAAGATTCCAGCTCGAACTTCGTAATAATGCATTTCAAAAGTTCGTGTGCAGTGAGCAGCTGTGATGATCCAGAATTCATTGTAGATCGATCCGCCGCAATGGAATGATCCGTCTTTGAAAATCGCGACAATGAAAGGAAACTCCATTGACTTGGCATCGATTCCACCGACGATTCTTTCTTCTTCATCTCGCTTTCTTCTTGTTGAGTTGTCGTTACTTCTCTGATGAGGCTCAATTGGTTCAATGAGGTTCACTTCATTCAGCTTCGAAGTTCCACAGAAAGGCGGAGGACATTTAACAAACACAACATGATTCTCATCTTTGTCCATTCCATTTCCATTGAGTTGACAATTATCTGAGAACAAAGGTTCATTGCTGTTTGTGTTGCCACCTGATTGAATAAAAGGTCCTGGAACGTTAACGCTTTGAATCGAGATGACAGGTTCCTGAATTAATTTCCCGAGTTCCATTTCGCAAGCTTCGACTGCCCAAGTGTTGAGATTTTTACAAACTGGATACCAACGTCCTTTGAAGTTTCGATGCAAAATTCCTTCAGAGCTTGAGACTGTGTAAGACAACATTCCGCCAACATGTCGAACGATCATTGAACATTCAGTTTCGTCTTTGCCATTGCGGCAATTGCTGAACCCGTCGCACTTCTCAACTGACGAGTAACACATCAAGTTCGATGATCCTCCGCTCTCTTCGAATTCCTTTCGACTTCTGTGACAAGAAAATTGGAAATTATCGCAACCGAAGCATCCAAGTTCATCACTTCCCATCGGACAATCAATGAACCCATCACAGATTCGATGCTCAGCCAGTCGAGCTTTACATGAACAAGCAGTTTCATCACTCGCATCGAGACAATCAACTTTTGAGTCGCACCAGTTCGATTTTGGGACACACTGATTTGTATTGAAGCATGGAAGTTTACCAGAATCGCAATGATGTCGACCATGCGATTGATTCATCGCAAAGACTTGATTTGGATAAGTCGCATAAATGATATCAAATTGAGTTGGAATATTGAAATTATTCGCTCTGTCGTCGCCTTCGCGAGTTTGAGGTCCTTCAAAAATCTCTTCTTCGTTATTTCCACCAAAAGCTGCAGCTGGTTTCCTTGTTTGAGGCTGTTCAGTTGTCACATGAGCTGGAAGGTTCGCTCCATCACTCGCAAGGAATGTGCAATAAGTTGGTTGATGTTCACCAACATTTGTGTCTCCAGCTTCACGATATCCAGATTGCGGTTGAGCTCCAGTTGCCAATGGAACTTGAACTGGTCTTAGATTAGCTCCAGTTGATGAAATGAAAAATCCTGTGAATGAAAAATAATTTTGAGAAACTGAAATTTAATTAAAAATCCATCAAGCACCTCCAGAGCGAACAAATTCAGGATCGATAGAGTCTTGTTGGATTTTTCCTGATTTACCTCCAGGTTGAGTGACTGGGATCACTCCGGGATAGAAGAATGGCTGTTGCTGCATTCGATATTGCTGAGGATAGTTGACGAAGCAAACAGGATAAGGCATCATACTGAATCCTGGATTAACCATCACCTTCGCTGATCCTTTCGATGTCTCAGAAGTCACTGGAAAGTGAACGTTTGCAAAGTTGGAGAGCGGAATTTGAAATTGATTGAAGTTGTTGTGAATTGGCTGCTGCTCGGGTTGGTTCTGCTTTTGCTTCGCCATCTGTTGCTCGCACAAAGTCATGAATGGTCCACTAGCTCCAATCGTATCAGAACTTTTTTGCTTTCCAGCTCCAACTGATTCATCGATTGACTGTTGAGCTTCGTCAGTTATTATCTCACCAAAGTTTCTTCGTTGATTTCTCTCCAGTCTCATCCTAACGATATCGTCAAGTGTTTGATGTTCGTCGTATATTTTCGATGGCGAATGATGATCGTCTAAATCTTCTTGGAACTTTGAACGAACTTTAACTTCTTCATTGAAAGCACCAGCGGGACAAGTTTGAGCTTGAGTTTCACTTTCAGTTGTGGAGAAGAAAAATTCTTCTTCTTCGCCTCGTCCATCGAAAGCTGCCAAATACTTTTGTTCTCTGAATTGCGGCGATGGATTTAAATTATCTGAATCATTGTCAGAGATTGTTGTCACTTCGATTGTCGTTGCTTCTTCTGTTGTAGTATCAGAGACAGTTGTCGAAGAAATTATTGGAGCGATTGTTGAAGTTTTTTTATTTTTCTTTTCCTCAGATGATTCCTTTGACTCTTCAGAAGATTTTTTGTCCTTTTTCTTCTTCTTCTTCTTTCTTTCCAAGTCTTCATTTGTTCTCGGATTCGATGGTCGGAAATCTTCCATCTCTTCCACGATTGCTTCAATCTCTTTGAACTTCTTTGTGATTTCTCTAAATCGATCCATCACTTTATGATAAACTCCATCGCATTCTGAAGTTGCCTCACCCGAAGCTGCTTTCTTGCATCGAATGAACTCATCGCGAACTTCAGCGAGCTTTTCTTGACTGAGACGCTTCTCACGTTTCTTTCTCTCGAGAATTGGTGCATAAAGTTCAATCGCGACTGGATCGATATCAGAGAGAGAAATTTGAGTTTCACGTTTGTGTCGAACTCGTTTGTGGATTGAGTTGTCCGTCATACTTGCACTTTCTAAAAGTCCAACAATGTCGCTGTCAAGTGAGAGAATTTCTTGTTCAATGTCGTTAATGTCTTTCGCAATTAAAATCGCGGTTTCTTCGGAATCTTCTGTTAATCCTGATAAACTTTTAAAGAAATTGTCGTTGACTTCAATAACTTTTTCGAGTTTTCTGATTGAATTCTTTAAATCGTCACTGCTTCGTTTTTGAATGAAACTATTTTCTTCAACACTCAACTCTTCACTCGCGTCGTTCTTGTTCACTTCGTGATATTTTCTGTCGAGAAAGCTTTCAATGTCGGTGTCGCGTTTAATCATATTCTTCTCGATTTTCATGACAGAACTTTTCTGAATGTCGTTGGCTGATCTTTTGCTCCTTTGAGGATCCAAAATTCCAAATGTACTAATGGGCGAAGCGTCATTACTCCAAACTAAAGGGAAAAGTCTTTAAATTTTCTGTTGATTAATCTTTTAGATTCTCTCACCATTCATCACTGCATAAGTTCCAAACATTGTAAGCAATATCCCAATCGCAACTAAAGTCAAAATTATCATCAACTTCAATCGCTTTCGTCTGACATTGTTGAAGCAGAAAACATTGAAGCTGCTTTGCCGACCGTCTGCGAATTCACAAAGCAAACAAAATTAAATTAATTGGCATGAGCCAAGAAAAGTGCGAGTCAAATCAGAAAAGTAAATTCCATTTCCGATTATAGGCCACGACTTAAATTTTTCCGATGATCAACGCATTTAAAAATGCGAAAATCAAAAGTGTCTGCACTTTGGGTAAAGTTGAATGAAAATTTAAGTTGAAGTTTTTTGGAAAACTTATCAGAGCTCTTCTCACCACTTGCAATTAATTCCTTGTCGCTTTTCCCCATTTTCATAAAAATAACAAACTTCTCATTAACTCAAAAGTTTCTCTTTCCACTTCTTGAGCTTTTAATTTTCCAACTTGACACCTTCACGATTAAACTAGAACTGAGTTAATTTCAAATGAGTTCTTCGAATTATTTTAATCGATGGATCAACTCAGCATAAATTTTCCAAATGTTTATCAACATTCGACGACTTTGTTGGTCAGCAAAAGCTCAACCGAAGACAAACAAACTGAAAAGTAAATGAAATCAAAAGAAAATCAATTTTATATTTTTAAATATTATTTTAATTTATTTTTTCCTCGTAGATTTAAATATAATACATTTTCTCTCATCATGTTTCACTTTACTTTTGTTATGTAACATTGTGTTGTTGTGTTTTATGCCTTAATTGTCTATGAAAAAAATTAATTTAAGATATTTCTTCTGGGTTTTCCTTCTGCTATCCCTTCATCCGAAAATTTGTTATTTTGTTGCTTCGATTCAATTTCTATTTCCCGGGAAACTTAAAATCTTTTTGTTGTTAAAACTTTCTTTCATTGATCAAGGAAATTCTTTGCTTTCCGAGCTCTTTGTCGTGATGATGTCTCAAGATGATTAAATTTATTAGAAATTCAATAATACTTTTGCGATTGAAAAGTTCTTTCCTTTATCTAACCAGACACATTTAAGTAAATTAGTGTTTTTTTTTTCTTTTCTTTTGAGAAGCGAGTGAAATGATAACGAGAGTGAAAACATTGAGAACAATCCTTCGGAAAAAATTTACAGTCGTCAAAGGTTTTCACTCAAGCGCGGCATTAAAGAAGGTGAAAAAGAGTTCTTGACGCAACGTTCGTCACATTTCTACACAATCAAATGCAATTTTAAATTCTTTTAGTTTAAGTTTTTCTTTCTTCGTTTAGGTTTTGGGCTTTTTCTCTTTTTATATTTTCCTTTCGTTTAGAATTTAAAGACTTGCTCTTGCTGTATGTACAGGGGGCAAGGGAAACTCTAAGAACTTGTGATGTTACTTGCTTTCAAATATTCAGGGAGTTCACTTTAATATTTATTCTAAAAATTTTATTTAAGTATCAATTGTTTTATAACCTTTTTTCGTTTAGAGTTTTCTTTAAGATTTTCACATCGAATTTTAATGAAAGTTTGTTTGTGTGAGTGTGGCATGTGTGTGTGTGTGTGATTTTGTGAGACAAAGTAAATTTGCGAGAGGGGAAGAAACGCTCTACGATGATCCTTGATGACTCTTCTTCCATTCGATTAACTTTAAAGGAACTTTTTTACAATTTTTTTTTCTTCTTCGCACTTCGAAGAGAAGACAAAAAGTTTTCATTTTGTTAAGAAAGTTTATGTCATTTCTAAGTTAATACATTTAAGATTTCCTTCTTCAAAGTTTTCAGCTTATTTTGTGGCACATTTTGATCATAATTTTGTGTAAAAACAAAGTTTGCAATCATCTCGAGAAGTTTCGAGCTTTTTCTCCTTTTTTTTTATTCCCGTAGAGCTGAAACCTTTTTTTGAATAAAAAAATGAAATTGATTTTGTGTTGGTCTCGTTGAACTTAAAACTTTTCATCTTCTTTTAAAATTACCATTTTTGTTTTATTTTTGTGCCCGTATAATCAACTACTAGTTGCTGTCGATCGGATTTTCCCATTTCCACCGCTAAGCTTAATTTTTTTTCTTTTTACAAATGTTTTCCTTATGAATTAAATAAATTTGATTTCATGTGTAGGTGTGTTTTGTGTGTGTTTTGTTTTTCTCTTTCACTACTTTACAACATCGCTTTTGATCATATTACCATTAGAATTAAAAACCTAAACATTATTATCTTCCTTGGTGGAAGGTTTATGTACAAAAATATAACATAAAAGCTTTTCATCCCATGTAAATACAACGCGTTTCAAAAAGAAAGTGAATGGTGCTTCAATTAAAAATGCTTCCTCTCAATAAAAGTCATAAGAGTCCACGAAAATCATAAGAAAGTATCTCTTTAAAACAGAGGCGTTTCCTGCTTAAACTATTTACATGTGTCAAGTTATTTCCACTTCTCGCTTCTAATAAAAATCAAGTAACATTAAATATGCTCAAACATTTTTTTCTTCTTGTTTGTTTGTTTGCTGTTATCGCCATTAAACGTCGCAGTAAAAATCCTTCTCCATCTGTTTATTCACAACAATTCAACTTAAAACTCAAGCGAGGACGAGTTGTTACGCAACGTAGGCGGAGAGGTCTCTCGCTCGAGGCTCATCACATGAGGGGAAAAGTTTTCTTTCTGCTGTTGATTTTATCTCCAAGTTTGAACATCCAATCACTTATACCTCTATAGAAATATTTTCAATAATTCTTTTCTTTTTTTTTTGTTTGTTTTGCACAAAATCACAATTGCTGTATAGGTTTCTTTAAATCTTAAAGTTTGTTCCACGAGTTATTTGTGTGTTTCGAATCTCTCTCTTTACACAATTCATCGAATCGTTTGACGACTGACGAAGTGTGTTTAGTCGAATAGCGCCGCGAGAATGTCATCGTTGTTGGCATTGTTGCTTGAGCCACTCGATGGAGGTGTGTTGAGATCTGGAGGGTCCAAATAGGACAGAAGCTCCAGTGGATCTACGTTCACGTTATCGGGAAGTAACTGAAATAGAAATTTTTGTTGAAAATCAATTTATTAAAACTTCAAAACAATTTCCAACTCACATTCAAGTCATTTCCGCCTTCACCATCGATGACTGCAGCTGGATCGAAATTCAGATCGACGTCAGTGAGATTTGGTATGGAGTTCATTAAGTTTTGCTGCATATTCTGATTCATGTTCTGCGGTGAATTCATCATGTTCTGTGGAGAGTTCATTAGACTCTGAGGAGAGTTCATGATGTTGGATGCTGAGTTGAGGATGTTCTGCTGGTGCTGAGGTGAATTTGAGTTGTTACAATTGCTTGCTCCATTCTGCATGTCGTTGACTGGAGGAACTGATGGCGGACCACCTGGAGTCATTGGATTATGACCTCCATTCGGTGTGTGTGGAGTATGAGGAGTGTGCGGCATCTAAAAAGAAATCAATGATTTAAAATCTAATAATTCAAAGAAATATTTGAAAGTCTTACCTGATCATTTAGTGACTTCTCCATGGCGTTCAATGGATCCAATGAATTAACGGAATCATTCAAATGTGCAAGTGGATTATTTCCACCATTGTTGCTTCCATTGCTAAAGTCACCGTTCATGCCCGTTGGATCCTTGATCGGATTACCGTAAGGATCGAATTGTTGATTTCTTTGGTTGTTGTAACTAAAACAATTCGAAATAAATTTCTCCATTCTCACTGATTCAATGTCTCGATCAACATACCTCTGACCCATCATGCTTCCACTTGCGATAGAGTTCATGTCGGGACTCATGTAAGGACTCATTGCTTGCATGTTATCCCATGAAGGTAGCGAAGTGGATCCTGGTGACATCACTTTGTTGAATTGTTTGCAATCAGGATCTGTTGGCTCTTGCTTGATTCCATTTATGCTCATCGGTTTGATGGCCTTCCAGTTTGCTTGAGCGTCAACCATGACCTCTTCCGTGTCTTGTTGCGTCGTGAGTGTGTTGAGAATTGCCCACATGTACTGATCGATCTCAAGACCTTCAGTTAAAGCTGGTTTACTATAAGAAAGAGAAAAAAAAGATTTCGTTAGATTTTTTAAGTCAAATTTTTAATTGAAAAATTAACTTACTTGCACACAGGACATCGCCAGTTTCCTCGTTCGCAGTTAATCTGCAAATAAGCTTCGAGATCAAAGCACTGTATGTGTTTGCAGTCGTGTCCACGAGCCGGCAGCGTTATCCGCTTCAAAGTAATCGGACACTTGAGGAATACTTTCAGAGATTGTTGCTGATCCATTGCGCTATCTTTGTCGACTAAGCCTGTGGCGGGGTTGGGTTGAGGTGATTGTATATGGCCCTGAGCGAAGCTTCTCTTGATCTTTGCTACAGCATGGTCAGCAGGTAGGAGATTTCTTCTTAGTAGAGTATGAAGGACATGTCGTACTGATGGTCGATGTACGAGTTGCAAAACAAAGAGATGAGACTGTAAAGTGATATCAAAGATTAGAAGGATAATTCAAGAGCTTTCAGAGATTATTTAAAGACTTACGCAACAGCATGTGCTGACAGTGATTTGGATGGTGTTTCTGCCGGGCTGACAGACTTGCTTCAGATACAAAGGACGATGCGTGTTTTTGTTCTCACCACGATCAATTTCCAATGGCGTTGAGTTTGCTGATACTTGCACACTCGCTGGCCAGTTCGTGTTCATTTGTCGGTCCTCATGATGGAAACATTTGAGCTGCAGCTCGAGATCCGATCGACACATGAGCGTGTTGTAAACGGTTGGTTTAAGTTGAAATACATGATTACTAACAGCTAAGTTATGCTCAAGACGGAACGGTGGCAAAATGATTCCGTCACGTACTGGGAAAGTTAATCTTAGTTCTTCGCCTGAGGAGAGAAAATTGTTTTCAAATTGTCGAAATAAATTTTTAATCCTTCAACTTACTGTGCACAATATTTGGTTTGACATCAGGTGTCGGACTTATGTAAGGAGTCATCGAGGAAGCAGCAGGAGTTAACGGTGGTGTCGGGTTTCCTGGAACAGGACTGTGTTGATAATTCAATCGACCATCCTGTTGGAATCCTTGCATGTTCTGATAGCCAGCACCAGCATTTCCGTAATATTGCTGAGCAGCTGTGTTGTTGTACGGTGGAGTATTTTGTCTTTGTTGTGGCATCATCGCTGGTCCATTGCGAGCGTAAGGATTCATCGGATTTTGTCCTGATCGCACGTAAGGTTGATTTTGCATTGGAACAGGGACGCCTCCTTGATGTGGTGGGAATTGACTCATGGCTGGGACGTTCGGTGGAACTTGACTTCCACTCATTCCATAAAGATTTCTCTTCTGTGCTGCATGCAATTGCGGATTTGGATATGGCGACATTCGTCTTGGGGCATAGCCGTTAGCCATGCCTTGCATCTTCGCCATCGGATTCATTTGATTCATGCCGTTCATTTGAGTTCCCATCTGGTGATTGCTGCTCATGCCCATGTTAGCCATCTGAGTCATCGGATTCATCTGACTTTGATGATGTCGCTGATTGTATCCCATCGAGCCGTTCATCTGACTATTCATTGAGTTCATGTTGTTCATTGGCATTTGGTTCATTCCGTGCATATTACTGCTACTCGTCGATGAGTTCGCCATTGGATTCATCATGTTCCCGTTCATTGACATTCCATTCATGTTAGTTGAACTCATATTTGACATGTTGCTCATATTGCCGCCGTTGCCATTCTGGTTCATTTGATTATTCCAGGAATTCTGCGAGTGCATTCCCATATTGTTCATCTAATAAAAATGTTTGTTATTAGCGACTCGCGAGCAAGTCAATCAGTAATTAAGATCTCACCTGTGAATTGTATCCTACGTCCATTCCACTTTGTTGACCAGCAGCGACCATATTAAAATTATTATTTAAGTTATTTTGATTGCTATAATTGTTGTTGTTGCCGTATTGACTAATGTTCTGTTGCTGTTGATTATAGACTTGATTCGATGTCGCACCAGGCGCTAATTGTTGATTGTTAGTCGTCCTACTGCTAATAATACTAGAATTGTTACTGTTCATGTGAATTGGCGTTGTCTCATTAGCGATTCGGGACTTGGATGCTGCGTTGCCTTTGCACTTGCTGCTGTTGATGTTCGTTGACGCGAAACTCGCATCGGTGATTACGTCGCTTTCATGGAATTGCGGCGGTTTCTGTTGCTGCTGTAAATTATTTGTACCTGCAATAAGCGAAGAGGATGAGAAATGAGAACCTCGAAGAGCACGATAGAGGCAACAACGCAAAATATTCAATTACCAGAGCAAGAGTTGAAGCAGCGATTGCTCTGATAAAGACTTGAGCTTATTCATTGATTTGAAATAATTTAATTAGAAGTTTAAATCTTCTCGAATTGATCTCATTGCTTTTGAAATTCATCGCACTTTCTATTTTAAAATAATTGGGTGAGAGAATTTTCTGTTCAGACACATAAGCAAATCGCCCACGCTCCGGGCAACTCGACATGAAATATTTAATCAAATGTCATTAAAATTTCCGAGGGGCTTGTGCGAAAATCAAGGGTTGAACTAACAAAACTCTTCAATCAGGATTCGCTTTATCCTGATTTTCTCTCTGACTCTGTTCGTGGTCATTCATTAAAATGTTGATCAGCGAAATTAATGTTTGATTAGGCGAGATTTTCGCTTGTGGAAAATGGAAAACACCGGAAAAGTTTCCCACGCAGCCATCAAACGTTAAATTAAAATTCAATTGCTAATGTCGCGCCCACAGGAACATTAAACTTTGATAGCTTTTTTGCTGCTACAAAGTTTACTCAACGAACTTGTGAACTCGTCACTTTGAAAGCAATCAACTTTATTACTTTTCTTTAATGAAAATGATTCTATCGACATCGCTTGACATTTGTTGCTCTCCCACTTGAAGAAGAATTGCAATCGTTATCGTTCTTCGAATTGTAATAAGCTCCCCAAATAATTAAACCAATCAATGAGCTCCTCATGCCGTTTAATGCTTCACGCAGCGTCGATTAATAATTAATTTCTTTTCATCATCGATTTCAAATTGAAATGGAAACTCACCAAAATTGTTGTAGTTTGTTTGTCGTTGTTGATGTTGAAGCCTCTGATGCTCAATGCTTGCTTGGCTTTCTAACGGATAACACAGGTTGGGAGGAATCTTATCAGCTGGGTTACCGTTCAGAATCGCTCCCGAGGAGCCCCCGTGACTATTCATTCGTTAAAACAATCTGTAATTAGAGAGAAAGAGGAATTTAGTTAGTTGATGTTGCTAAGCGATAAAGGATCAAATAATTTCGTGCGACGTTGTAAAAGGCAAAACACCAACGCGAAATTCTTCAGCAAATCGAGTGAATGATGAAGCAAACCCACTCGCCGTCTATGACAGTTTCAAAGACTGCTGCCCACGCAATTTTGTCGCACACTTTCATTGCGTCAAAAAAAAAACCTTTTTTCTTCAGATTGGATTTGCGTGCAGTTGCGTAATTAACCGATTTTTGGTTCGTTTGTTATTCTTCCGGTCAAAGTTAATTTGCATATCAACAGAAGAAAAGCTTTCGCCATAACCAACGGCGATCAAATATTTCCATTCACTAGAAAATTAGATTTCAATTTGATTAAATTTTCTTTATGAAAACGGTTCATTTGAGTGTTGAGAACTTTTCTATTTCCTTGTTATTTGACCACGCGGGAATGAAAATAACTCGGTTCAAGGGAGTCAATTCACTCAAATCTCTCTCGAGCTTCCCGCTTACAGCAAACACACACGCACAAAAGGTTTCATCAAAATGCTGCATTCAATATTAACAGCGACAATTGAGTCGTACGTTATGAAATATCGCAAACAAATCCTGAACTTGCATGAATATTGCATCAACCCCTTAATCTAAATCTATTTCAATAGCACATTGAAGTCACCCCTTTTGTCGTTCGCCCATAAAATCGAGCCGTAGCATGAAAGAGCGCGGTCAGAAATGAATGTAAATGTGCCAATGTCGAGAAAGGAAAAAAAGAATTGAATAAATAAAAAAAATCGCTTCCTCGTCCACCCACACTCGGCATATGCCCGTAATTGTGAGTACTCATTCTCCTTTCGCTTCGTAACTTCATTTGTTGAGCAACCCTTTCGTTTACCAAAAAAACGAGTCGAAAACAAAATAAAATTCGTCGAAAGGAAGAAAATCAATTTTCCTTTTTTGGTTAGGGAAGATCAAAGATTTCCACTCACAAAACTCCACAAATTCATTTTATCCCATCAATCGCGATTCGCGAGCGTCACACGAAGCTTTGTCGGTGTATAATTCACGAAACAACAGTTGGACAAAGCAGCAACAATAACAACAAACTGATGATATCGCATTGGAAAAACAAACTATCATAGCAGGAAATTATCTATGTCAGCTAAAGCGAGTTTTTCATCCCTCTCGAGTAAGCGAGAGTGTTTGTGTGTGAGAGAGTTCGTCATCATCATCATTGGAAATCATTTCGGGGTCGTAAAGTTTCGTGCGAGGAGAAATAAATCTAAAACCCGAGAATGTTCATAAAAAATTTCGCTCAGAAGAAATATTTTCTTGTTTTATTTCACATTGTCCTTCGTAATCGCCGCCGGTTTCATGTTTCCCACCCTGGATGTGGAAAGAGTTTTGAAAGAGAGAGAGGAAAAGGAAACTCATGCTCACACTCTAAACGATTTTTTCTCTCCTCAATGCTCGAGACTCTTTAGCTCTTTTATGTCATAATATATTTGCTTAAATATTTTCCTCTCTCTCATTCGCTCTAGCTTTCCCATCCCTCATCATTTTCTTGTTGTTGTTATTGATGACTATTGAGTTTTCTTCTCTGTCCTTCTCCCGTATCCTTCGACGATGAAATGTTAAATAAAAATCAACGTGGAGTGAGCTGCTCGCTCCTTGAAGAAAAAAAGAAACAACTGAGGGAGGGGAAGTGAAATGAAGACAGGAAAATTTGATATCGTTGTAGGAATCTTTGTGTGAACGCTTTGATTATGAGGGAAGCAAGGCTGTGGTGTTAAATTGACCTTTTGATTTAGAAGTGAGAGAAGAAAAGGAAGAACTTGTACTGCTTCGAGGTTAAACGAAAAGTTTGCCACTTGCAATGAAATTCGACATGAAAAACTAGCTTTAAGAAGACTTTCTTTTCAATCTAAAGGAAGCTCAATTTCATTAGTTGATGTAACGAATGTTGATGAGAAACAAGATTCCGTGTTTTCAATTCTAAAGCTTCCTCCTGCACTTCTTTATAAAAGCTCAACGTTCTCACACTTAGCGTGAAAGACTCGAAACTCCTTCTACTTCTCGTTCCTCTTGATTTGAACAAAAGGCGAAATTTAAACATTTGTTTTGCTTCAAACATGCACATGAACGTCTGGGGGGAAGAGAACGAAAGGAGCAAGAGCTTCGACTAAATATTTTAACCCCTCTTTCGGGTTTTTATGCTTTTAATGCCATCCGAGAGCGAACATGACGAATAAAATACCATCGTGTATGCACAACATGATACTTATTCTCGTTCTATTTCAAATAGTGCATTTCATGGAATCGGCGACGATGTATTCGTGAGCGCACGAGAAGGAAAACTCGAGTGAAAAGTTTTGCATTTGCAAAATATCATAATTTTTTACAGAAAGGAGCGATAGTCGAGCGAATAGATTTTCTCGTTGGAAAGAAGAACGTTCTGTGGGTGGAACTGGTTTTAATCCATTCCCCAGACTCAACTCTGTCAGCTTTTGTGCAACGCTAGCAAATATTTTCCATTCTCACTGCGAAGGAGCGATCACAGTGTAATGCACTTTCCGTCTTTTTTTCGGGTGTTTATCCCCATCACCGCCCATCTCCCATTCATTTATTAACATTCCTCTTTGCTACCAACTCCGCAGTAAATGAACACAACGAAAAGCTTTCTGTTGGAGTTTTTGTTTTGTGCTTGTTAGACGAGAACGTTTTTTGCTTTTGATCCTTCAGGTGGATTGGATAAAAAAAATTCCCGATGAACAAACTCTCTTTATGAATGGAAATTAAATGTAACGACGTTGATGAATTCACAGAAGCCTTCAAAGTATCGCTAGCCCGTCGCTTTTATCGAGTTACATGCGCGACTCTGTGCAGTGTCGTAACTGCATTTCATATCGCAATGAAATGCAATGTTCACGTTTGTGAACGAGATAGGAACAAAAAAATAAAACGAAATTGTCCAATATTGCAATTTCGAAATTTTCCATTCGCGAAGCAACAACCCGAACGAGTTGAGTTGTGAGTCCCAAAATCAATAGCAGAAGCTCACATCGGGCCCAAGGTTATCAATTAGCAACGAGTTGTTTCTTTCGGAAAAGTTAAATTAGTTTTACGTGCTTTTCAGATTCCCTCCCATCGACACGCGAAGCTAACAGAATATCATGGCGGAGGCGTCATCGATGTGTTTACGCTTCGGCAGTTGACTGCAATGAAGTCCTTCGCGATTTGAAATTAATTGTGTAAATCCTTGAATAGCATTTTGACCATTAAATTGCGGCCACTTAATTATTAATTGACGTAAAAAAATAATTAAAACCTTTTCGCTTGCTGTGGACGTAAGTTTTGTAAATTAATTATAAAAAAGTCAAGCTGACACTGAAGGGGCTTCCGAGGAAGTTTACAATATTAATCGGGATTTCGTTTCATTTTTACGACACTAAACATTCAATTAATCCAGATAATTTGCATTCACAACGCTGAAAGGGGCATCAAAGTGAAGCTAATTTGTTAAACATGGTGATTATGAATTCAATTAAATCTTTAACGCAAACTCTTTATTGCAACGCGTTCAAGCCACAAGCCAAAGCGCTTTTTAATTGCTGCAAAAAATCGCTTAACGATGACGCGGACATGAAGTGAGTAAAGAAACTCATTCGCTAAACGCTTCATCACGCATCAAGATTCTTTCAGAACATAAACTCTGCTTTGCTTTGCTTGCCGGATTAATTCGCTAAGTACTCGACGGTGTCATGTCATAATTAATTAAGTGATGGCTTCGTTAAACCACAAAGAGAGCTTGCTGTTTAAATAAAAATGGAATTTTCGTTTGCGAAGCAATTAGCGACACTGGAACGAGTGAGAGGAGCTACAAGTGGATGCTTAACCAAGTGACTTTGACTTATCCACCGATTGTTGGGAATTTCACTGCATCTCGCTCCATAAAGGTCATTTATCTTTCACTCTCAAGCAGAAGCATTTCAGACTCGACTAACAAAACCCGGTTGCGCAAAGAAATCAACATTTTTCCCCTCTCGACGCTCTCGTTGTTGTGTTTTATATTTTTAATTTTCATTTGATTGTTTCGCCGATTTCATTCGAGTTGAACCTTCTTTCGCTTTTTTTTTTGTGTCTGCGCTTTGTGCCACGCAGTTTAACGTAAGCGAGAAGCGCAAAACGAGGAAAAATGTGAAAGAATAAGAAGCGAAATAACTTATCTCAGTGCAGAGCTCGAACGAGGAATATATGAAAAACAGTTCATGAATATATCGTCAGTTTTCATTTATATTTTAAATAACAACTGAGAAATAAGCGAAAGACGAAGAAGAAGGAAAGAAACGGGCATGTTAACAAACCGATAAAATGAAGGTTTCGCTTCGTCAATGACTCGTTTCCAACTCAAAACATCTCGCGCTCTCACTCTTCACCTTCTCGCAAAGATCCGCGGCGGTGGCGGCACGAAGAAGGCGAAGAGCAGTAAAGCAAACGTAAAGTTACAAGCGATGAATGGACGGATCAAGATGCTTTCGTTTCCTTTTGCAACGCAATGCCTTTTTAATATAAAAATGAATGAACTTTGCCGCGACAGTTGACGGGAAGGGCAAATTATCCTTAATTCCATTTCTTTCGTTTTCGAGGAAGTTCCTTAGAAGATTAATTTCTCTTCGAGAATAAATAACTAGTGTAAAGGTTTTTCGAGGGTTCAACGGAGTGATTTATCATTTAATTCCTCCGTCATCAGCCAACAGACTCATCTTCACTATTTGTCTCGAAGTCTCTTCCCTTTCCCCTTCCGACGAACGACCTGGCAAACAAAGCAGCAGAAGCAACTCTCGCCTTTGTGTTCGAGGATGTATCACAAATTGTGTCGAGATCTGTTGTACAATTTCACGAAAAACCCATAATGAGTGTAACGCTTTAAAGTAATCTACTTAACAAGAGGTTACTGTCACCCCATCTCGACGAAAGTCAGAGCGAGAAAATAACCAAACAACATTATTGAATTAAATAATGAGCATTGTGTGCATTTAAAAATATAATAAACTCATACACACACACGTTTGAGGTGTTTTAAAGGTTGAGTGAGTCGCTTAGGGTCTCGTACAGGAGAGCGAGACGGAGGTGAGCTAGGAGAAATATCAATTACAGACATTCCATGCTTGTCGAGTGAACGATGCGACGCGTAGAGGAAGAAATAATAAAAAAACTATTCAATGTTTCACCGCCAACTGCTTGCGGTTTCATTCACGCGACCGTGTGTGTGTGTTTGTGCGAGTGGAAGTAATGAAATTCATCACGTTACATAAACATCGGGCCCGCGAAGTAAATTGAAGGTAGAAGAAATAAATGTCAATCAAGATTAAAAAGTAAAAATGATTCAAACGAGTGTTTATGATTTCTCGAGGTCTTCGCGTGCTTTATTGGATTTCTCGTTTGGCTTTTGTTCAGAGTCAAACAATATTCACGCCATTATCTCGAGTAATCTGATAAGCGATGATAAACTTGCGTCACTACGCGCGTAATTGTTTTGATGACTTTACAAAGTTTCTGATTTTCCGCCTCGTTGCTACTCGAATCACTTCATTACTCATACGTCAGATATCCGCCTGTCGCTCTCAACAATCATCGGGAATATCGAGAGTGAGCGTATCGGGCTATTCATGAGCCCTTCGGTCATTCATCTACTTATCCATACGTCAAGTCTTCTGTTTGTGTATGCATCGATTGTTAATTATTTTCACTTCAATTTCAATTCAAATTCTCCCGAAAATAATTTTTTTTTCTTTTGAGTTTCACAAACATTTTCATTCACTCTCCGGTTCAATTGACGAGTTAAAAAAGAATATTACACAAGTCATCATTGTTGATTCATCCATGGTTAATATTCGAGTTTATGTGTAAAGAGAGAAAATTGAGAGCGAGCTCGTTTAATGTTGATATCTTCCCTCCGCAATCGAAAATGTGATGAATATGTGTAAAATATCCTTAACTTCTTCCTGTTGTGTCGTTGTCGTCTACTCACTTTTCATTCTTCTCTTCTCCCCCTTCGGCATTAAAGTGCAGCGCTCGACAAAAGCATTATGCGCTTCCCTTCTAACTCGCTACTGCTCAAATCGCATTTTTTTTTGAATAACATGAAAACGATGTGCACACGGCGAAATTATTGATTGCAGTTCACTTCGCTGTTAACAAAACGCAACGAAACTTTCACAATTCACTCGATGATATTCTTTTAAACTTGTTCGCCAAACGACGACGACAACAACAAAAATAAAAAATATTTTCACGTTTCAACTCTCAACTCACCGAAAAGTTATTAAAAAGTTTTTATGGATTTCCAACATGACGATGAACACTAAACTTATCCCTCGAGAGAGAATGAAGAGATTGTTATGGATGTAAAACCTCGACTGTATCATGCGTACAATGAGCGACAATTTGGCATTCATAAAATATTAAAAGCCAAACAATTGTGACACCACTTTATCAAAAAATATTATTTCTCGTCTTCTCTCGTCTCTCTCCCTTCGATCAATTTTAGGGAATGTCCCTTGGTAGTCGAAAGAAGACGTTGCTTTCTCACAGCAGCAGCAGCCTCAGAGACTAATACCAATGCAATTTGGTTTACGCAATATTTCTGGGACACAGGAAATCCAAAAGCGAACATGACGAAGGGATACAGCGAAAATATGATGATGAACAAAAAATCGTAGAGCGGGACATAAAAAATCATCTGTTTTCTCGTTCTCAATGGAAGTTTGATATGGAAGCAGAAGTTAGAGGGAACAACCGGTTGTTGTTAACATCGGGGAAGTTTGTTGAGTGATTGAGAAAGTTACGAGTGACGAATATTGAGATTTGTTTTGGAAATCAGAATTGAAAAGCCAAATTATTTCCGATCTTGAGTTATGAGAGAGACATTAAAATAATCTTTTAAGAAAGACAACAACTCAACTCGAAAAATTCCTGTAAAAACATTTCTCTGTCCCTTAAACATTTTTTATTTCTCTTTTATTCGCCTCGATGGCACACAGGCTCGATTGAGATGTGGATACAACATCAGAAACAGCAGCAAAAAGGATCGAGGACCTTCGGATCCTTTCACCATTTTAATTTTTTTTTCCTTCTCAACCTTTTCGATTTTGGCTTTGGCTCCTTCTTTTAATAGGAAATGACTGCCAGCAGAATGAAAAAAAAACTTCACAATGTGTCCCTTTCCCCCCTTAACACACAGAGAGCTCCAAAAGCTGATCACAAAAAATAGAAAAAGGTTTTCATCTCTTACAGATATCCCAGATACAAGTGAATACATTCTTCGATATACATCTCGAAGAGCTTGTTTGTCCTTGCAGCGCCCGGAATATTCTCGCAGGCAGAGGCAGTCGACGTTGGAAAATACATAATAAAATAATTTTTCGGTTTTAACGAGAAGAATAAATAACCATGATAGAGCAGAAAAAAGGACATTACGAAGGACTATTAAAGTCGAGAAGGAGAGGGAAGCATTTTGATGATGCGGGGGCGACACAAAGTGAGTGAGAGATCGCATCCCCTTCGTCTCATCGCAGATTGCTTTTCCTTTTTTGAAAAAAAGAAAAATTCATTTAACTTTTACGGCTTTTCCGTCTTTCTCTCGGTCCTATCACTTTCGAGGAATTCAAGTGACAATTGGAACACAAAAACAAGCAAATTATTACGGTTAATAAAATATTTAATTATAATCAGAGAAAAAAACTGGCGAGAATTTGCATTGAAGCAACAAAAACTAATTGAACTGTAAAACTGTTTCGACTCTAAAAGAGCGAGAAGATTGTTGCTCGTAAAGAAAGCAGATGGAAGATTTTGCTTTCCTAGCAAATAATCGAATTAGATTCTCGATGCAGCCTCTTTCTCCCCATCAGAAATCAAAGAGCGAAATTTATTTTTATTTAACAGTTATGATTATTTCCAAAAGCTCCGCATGAGAAGCTTTACTTGTTGACTTCCGACAAAGTGTTTTTTTTTTCGGGGCAACAAGTCGTAAGAGAAAAAGTTTTCCACTTCGTTAAAAAATTAAAATCTATTTACACACATACACACACGCACGAACGATCTGATGTCACCCACGATGAGCTGAGTCGACATTTAACCCCTTGAAGCGAGTCCGCTTTGTGTGCGTTATAATCTCCCAATAAATGTAAATTAAATCTGTGATGACGATGATATGAGAGATGAGAGGGAAATGTTTTTGTGCAAGCACACACATCACGACGAGATTGAGCGAGGCATAAATGAGGGTGACAATGGCCAGTAAACGAGATTCTTTCCGAGTACATTAAGAACATCGAAAGAATTGTTTAACGAAAATCAATAAAATATATTTTAACTTCTCAAAGTTCCTAAACGAACGGAATGAACTTTACTGCATTTGACATGAGGTTGAGATGAAATCCTCTTATCACATTTGACCAAGAAAGACAAATGTGGCTATAAAATATGTTCGAGATCGCAGGGAGCTTTAGTCAGTGACGTTCACAGGTGAGTGAAGCTTTAATGTTCTGGACGCAAGGGACTTGAATGATCCCCACAAGAAATCTCTGGGGAAAACAATTTTCCCAAAACACACAAACAAAAAATTCTCACAGAGTCAACTCGTCGAAGGATCATAATTCCTTTCTCGGCTCTTCGCCATGCTCATACACTTCTTGCTAACGGAGATAATTTATTATTCAATTCCTAAATTTCATTCCAACTCCAAGGAAAGCGAAGGAAAAAAAAAGAAAAATTTCCCTCGCTCGCAATTTTTCTCTCGTGTCGTGGTATGTTTCAGCAACGCTTACCAGTGACGGTCTTGGCTTCACTTTCAAGTTAAGCTTAGCGTTATCCCTCTCGACATTCCGTCACTGCTCCTTCGAAGAGGAAATTTATTACCACATTTCAAATCTCTCTCCTCGAGCAACCTCACACCGCCCACTCCCGAAACATGTCCTTTTACATTCGACGAGAATCTATTTTTTCCTTCCTTTCTCTTGGGTTTTATTTCTTTTATTTTCTCGGGAAAATGTTGAATTTTGCCTACGCATAGAGCCGAAGCGGTATGGAAACAGGGAAAGAAATCTTCTCTCTTCTCGGTAGATTTTGTTATTGTAAACAACGTAATTTATTTTCAAAACAATATCAATCAAATGAAAATCCCAATGATTTGACTTGAAAATTTTCCCTCACTCCCACGCTGTTGACATTGACGTGAGCTGACAAATTTTTCTTCATCGCTTGTCTTAAAAATTTGTTTTGTTTCAACAAAATCGCTTTAGAGTGATAGAGAGTTCATGTTGTTTAGGGTTGAAGCTCTCACTCGTCTACTTGACAATAATAATCATCTTCGGTGATAGTTGTAAGCGTTATTATCCTTTTCGCAAACATCAAATCATCTTATAAGAGGAAAACCGAGAGCTAGAAAACATTAACTAAGCCCGATTAAATAGCAGAGAAGAAGGAATCGTGATGAAGGAAAAATTCTCAACCTCATCATCCGAAAATGATTTCTCAGTTACGGTTGAGAGAAGAGCAAACATAAATCGAAAACTTTTCCTCCGCTCGACGGGAAAAGGATCAAGTTTTTCCATTTTCTTCTCCAGTCACGACTTCTACTTCGCCTATGTTTGAGTCTCGAGGAAAATTCTTCTTTTATGTTTATCTTATTGTCATCGTTTCGTTTCGTTGTTCTGAGAAGTGTGAGTGGAAAATTTTCTTGCGAGCGAAAGCAAAAATTCTTTTCTATCATTGCTCGTTTTATTTTCTCATCGAAATGTTCGTTGACACTTGCAGTTTTGTTTTCTTTCGAAAAAGTTTAATTTCTCTCGGAACAAAGCGAGTTTACTATTGCAAGCAAAAGTTTTTTCGAATTGGATCGCTCACCTCAGTCTCTGCTCTGCGATTGCAGAGAAGAGTGAACCGAAAACAAAATAAAATATTTATTCTTCCCATAAAGCCACCCGACAAAAAAAGAGATTTACCCATCCACCCTCACTCAACCTCCATGGCAATATCACAAAATGTTTCATCATTTGAACCTTTTTCTCTCGTTCTCCCCACAACTCGAACTTCCCATCAACAATACACACAGCAAAGAACTTTCTTATTCCTCATAAATTTAATGAAAAAAAAAACGAGAAGCCGAAGGAGGAGAAAGGCAAAGTGGAAAATCATCCCAAACTTCTTTTTTCTCGCATTCGTTTATGTTCTCGGGTGCCCGGAAGATTCAGTCTCTGCATAAATTTTGTATGTGCCTCGTATCACTTCTCGTCCATTGTAATATGTTTTTATTTGAAAGGCAACAGCAAAAAAAAAATTTCGTCGAAGGCGAAAGGGATCGCTTTCATTTGTGAGCATCCTCGACCTTTCGGCTATCACACGCAAACAGTGACAATCATTAAACTTTATTCAAATCTAGTAGGTTACATAATTGGAATAGTAAATGAATAATTTTAATGGGAGGGTGAATGAATAAAACAATTTTCCCAGAAGTGTCCAATCTCTCTCTGACTGGGAGCTTAATGGGTCACTGATTAAAATTTAAAATATCGACGATGTTTTCTCACTCTTCGCCTTATCGTTCCGAACCCCAAAACGAAAGAAATTGAAAATTAAACAAATAAATTTCATTCTACTTTCTCCCTTCGCTGGCCTTCGCACTCGTTCCCCTCATCAACTCACTGGGTTTCGAAGGCGATTAAAGAATTTTCCTCGTTTGACTTTTCCATTCTGTTAAATAATTTTCATCCAAAGAGAGAAACGATCTCTCTCTCAAAGCACTCTCTTGACAATTGAAACAACTTTTTTCTTTTTTGCTTCTGACGCCGGGCGTTTGATGTGAGAGCGAGAATGGGAAGAAAAGCTCTTGAAATATTCGTGAGAAGAGTATTCAGCAACATATCGCCTTGAAAGGATGAAAAACCTTTTCATATAAATTTATAATAATGGAAAATCACACCCTCATCTTTGTTGGCGAAGGTTTCACTTGACATTCTTACTCTTCTCCGACTCAAACGACAACGACAATGGAACATGAGATTATGATATGATTATTCCGAATGCAGTGAAAAATTCATTTAATAGAAAAAGTTTTGTCGTCGTTTGCTTCGGCGAGAAGCAAATAATGTGAAACGAGAGCACATAACGATGTTCGAGTTGTATCGCATGATAAAAAAAAAGCTTTGAAATGTGCTTTTGCCATGATTCTCTCGTAATGGAGTTGCTCTTCTCATCCCACAGCTCCTCCGCAACACATGATATTCAACTTTCTACGAGCGAACACTCCAGACACACAAGAAACTCATCCCCGAGCTTTAACATAAAAAAAACTTTTCTTTTTTCCTTTCTCTTCGGCGTGTGAGAGAGAGCGAAAGGGAACGAGGCGATTATATTTTATTTCGTCATGTCTGTGAGTTGTTGGTGTTAGTGTCATCGAGTGGGATGGGATTGCGGGGGATGAGCGACTTCATGGAGAGGAGAAGAGAAGAGACTCTTCGTGTGTTTGTACATAAACCCGTCAACCCTCTAAATCAACCATTCAACTTCAACGTACAAAAGTATAATAGCATTTTTTTTCTATGCTGTTCTCTCTGTTAAATGACTATGGAGAAGAAAGGAATATAACAGCTTTTCTAGGGTAGGCGATGCTATTGTGAAAAGTCTCTCACTTGCGTCAATAAAAGCTCGCAGACAAAATTCTTCTTAACTAAAGCATTTGTTAATCTTCCTGTGCCCTGATAACGAAGACTGAATGTTCACGAAATAATAATTTCAGAAATAAACTTTTTCTAGTCTCGCATGCAATGGTAAAGCGATGAGCTTGAGTGTAACGCTGGATGCGGAGAAAGCTTTTCCTTTAATCCAACGGGGAACTGACTTCGAAGCCATCATTGGCATTTCCAAAGCTATGTGAACGATTTTTCGGCGGGCGAGAGGAAGAAAATGAAAATGATTTTGTGTATTCACCGCATTATGTTGCCCACAGTCGGAAAATGCTTCGCAACAAAAAAAAGAACCAACCTTCCTTCTTCTTTTGTCGAATCTGTTTTGTTGCCATTTTTGGGATCGTTTTTCTCCCCTTAAGCCGGAATGAAATTCATGGCACTTGCAGTTCGAATGTTCTGAGAGCTTCGACGGTTTGAACTATGACAAGAGACAGAGTGAGAGAGAGAAATTGTGTGCGTTGTATAACGAAGTCATGATAGTTTGTTTAAACGGAGTAAATGGAATTATCCCCCCGCTTCTGTTTCACAGCCAACTCGAGTGGAACACTCTGGTTGTGTGTAATTTTCCGCGATAATATGACTAGAGACGGCTATGTGTACAGTCGAAAGAAACGAATCCGCTAGTTAAAACGATAATGGAGAAAGCATTGAATTATTCTCCTGCCGGCGCTATTTCCCGTGGAGTGTGAGGTAATTTGAGGCGAGAAAAATCAAACCAAGTAGAAAGCAAACATTTCTCGTCAGCAAAGTCGTCGGCTGGGAGGTTGGGAAAAGCGTTGAAAAAGTGTGAGAGGAAAAGCGGGCGAGAGGGACGGGAAATCGAGGAAACATTTTCCTTTTCGTCCTTTTATGTTAATTTTTATTTTTTCCTTTTGTTGCTTTTTCCTTCTTTTGATGCTCAAGCGTCGAGTGGAATTTTATATTACGAAACTCGAAAAGCAAATCTCGCGAACGATATTTTACAATAATTTCATGTTTCCCTTCGTCTAGCGTAATGAAAAGTAATATTCGAAATTGATATTCCGCTCTCGTGCGGTAATTTTTGCGTGTTTAGCTGTGACGAAAGCTGCGCCCACGCTCAACGAAAAATATTTTGTGAAACGATTAAGAGAGCAGAGCAGGCGAGAATGGAGATGTAGAAACGTAATCCATTGTTAGCTTCGTCTGACTGGTAAGCGAGAGGCGGGAAAGAGGGTGGCGTGGAGTGAAAAGGAAGCCTCGGCATAATGGAAAAAGGAACAAATATTTTAATTCCGAAGTATATTGAATCATCGATTTATTGAATTGCTTCACTAAAAGTCGACGGCGTTTAGGGAACGGAAAATTGTCTGACGAACAAAGCTGTGTGTACAGTTTCGTATTTGAAGATATAATCGGGGGGATTGCGTCATTGTTCCTTTCGATTTAAATTCGCCCAATCGACAACGCACTCCCTCGCTTTTCATAAATTTATTTGCCTTTTTATTTTGTGTTGGAATTGCGATTTTCTTTATTATGTTTCAGTTTCGTTTTCCCTTCGAACTTCGCAGGCGGCAGCGAAGCAAAGGCAAAGGGAAGCCTGTAGACATAAATTCGCTTCTTCTGCTGTTCACTTCGCTCTCGCGTTCTCTCCGTGCGTGAATAAAGTCATTTCGATGTCGCTTAAGTAAAATGTACACAGCGTCGATTCTTATGAAGCAATCACTGTCGTAATACTTTGTCGAAAAGAAAATGGCTTTTCATGTAAATCTATTTGAAACGGAAAGAAAGTGAGAGAAGCAAGAAGCTTTTTTTTCTTTTCTTTTCCTCGAGCGGTTGGAGAGAGGTAATGTCGTTGAAATTGAAAAATAAATGACATCAAGTGGTTTGAGTTGATAATTGATATCGAGGCTAACACAAACACCTCGATTTCCGTATCGTCATCGTCTTCTTTCCATCGGATAATAATTGAGAAACAAATGCCCAAGGGAAAGCAGGAAAATCAATTTCCATTCGTGATTAAAAGTTGGAAGAGAACGACGAGCGCTATCATTGTTCATAATAAAACGTTGAAACGATGGTTCTTTTATGATTAATGTCGATATGTGTTGTGTGTTGTGTTCTTCCTCCTCCACGCTATAAAAGTATTACGTATTATCGCAATCGATGACTAACCTCGTTGCAGGGGGTCGACCGAAGCGAATGGCAAGAAAGAAAGAGGAGGAAAACTACTTTTATTTATCATAAATATCTCGGAAAATTCAATTTCCATTCCCGACACTTGCCAGCGCCTCAAACACACTCACATATTTGACACGCACACGTTGGTTGTGCCGACAAGGATTGAATAATGTTTTCAGTAAATAAACGTCAGTCTCGGTGACCGACATAATAATGTTGAAACAGACGACACCAAGTCGAGAGCGGTGGTTGTTATGATGATTACGAATTTGTTGCGTTACAGTTTTCCTCCCTTCACTCTTCGTTTAAACAATTTTCATTAGTGCGAAGGCCTTTTTCCGAGAACACACAGAGAGAGAGAGTGAGAGAGGACTGAAAGTTTCCACGCTCAAGGCGTAACCTTCCCTCTGTTGCTTATTATTAATCGCTAACAATTCCATGAAAATTAGTCTTAAACTTATTTGCTTTTGAGGGTGACACACATTTATTGGTTCACCCTCTCTTGTCGCGAAGACTCCATCAAAATAATTATGACCTCGTCGGAGCATGGAGACAGTGAGAGTTATTGTTAAAAACCCACTTCATAAAATAATTTTGTTTCGGGGCGTATGAGAACAATGTGTGTACACATTTGAGAATAAAGAGGGGACACGGAAAATTTTATGTAAATGCATAACATGCTCTGCCGTTTCATCGCCAATGTAGAAAAGACCGTTCAGATTTCCGGAGCGAAGGAATAATGGGGAGATTAGAGATGACATTACATTGTGAGATGTTGAAAAGCTGAAGGAATGAGAGGCTACGGTGCCGAAATCCCTGTATCAATTTATCGGTTCTCGAAGCGTTTTTGGCAAAATAGCAAAGCAGGGAAAAAAGGGAACAACTCGAGCATTGATTTTCGAAGCAGTGAAACAATATTTCCCGTTCGAAATGTGTCTCTAAGCCGGCAGTCGAGTGGGTGAACAAGAGAGAGATATTTATTTATTCTATACGCACAGAGCCATCAATATTCGATTTTAGCGTAGAGATATTGTGTAAATTATATAATATCGGATCGAGGGTTGAGTTTGGGTTTGTGGAGAAACAAGAAAAGGAAAAGCGATCGAAGAGAAAATGGCAAACTCCTAAATTCAAACATTAGGCCCTAAATTCTCAAATTGTTTTCTTCTCTGCCGTTGAACTGCCTTTCGATAGCGGAAAATCAGTAGCGTCGACACGATCCGTCGACTTGTTTACATTGTAAACTTTTGGGGAACATGTCAAGGGATGGAGAGAGCGACAGAGCAAATATGAAAATTCTTTCCTGTTTAACTTCCTCACTGTTTCTTGAATGATTGCTCTACAGAATTTGTTTTCAAATGTGAATATCAAAACTTCTGATATCAATAGCAAAGCTCAAAAACAATTTCTCATAAATTTTCTTCCCGGCCAAATATATTCGATCCAGCTTCCTTTTCGAGAGAGAAAAAAATGTATAAATATGATAGCAGTTTGAAGAGACGTTGCGAGCGTTTTTGATATTCTCGAGTAGTCGGAAGGGTTGATTTGCCTCGTTTCGTTTGTGGAACTGCCAGTCGAACGTTGTCGAATTTTGATTTATGCGCTTCGGGAGAGTAGAAAAGCTATTATTGCTCGCTCGACGCTTCAAATATGATTTGCTGCTGATCCAGGGTCGGAGTTTTCTCGCAGCAATCTCAAGAAGTTCGCTTCCATGTCATTTGCTTTCATTCTTTTCCCCCATTCGCATTTCACTTGAGTTTCAATTCGAAATAATTACAGTTTATTTTTTGCTCATTGCGGCGAATATTTATGTGCATGCAGATATTTCAAGTGCAGGGCAAAATAATAATTTCTTTTCAATTGAGTCTTGGAGTGGGACTTGAGGGATTTTGTGTTCAGAAAGAGAGGGAAAGGCCTCGACCCTTGTTGCACATTCTACAGATTGTGATTGAATTTTAAGGTTTAAATTTATTGCTTGGTCCAAGCTCGTACTTTGTCTTATGAGAGACTTTCTGTCTCAGAGTTTGTGCAGGGCGAAAAGTCGATTAAGAAATGAAAACTCGTGCCCTGTTGTGTCTCAATCTTTAAATTGCTGATATCGAAAGGCGGATTAAAGTCTTTACAACTCAATAATGTGGTCATTTGCATTCAGTCGCACGTATGCTGTGGAATTAAATTATGTTGAAAGTGAAATATTTTTCTGTTGCGAAAGATCTTTCATTAAATGAGAACATGAATTCGTTGAGATCTCTCTCGATCGCTTCAAAATCCGTTTGACGAATGGATATGCATTTTTAAAAGGTTCCGTACATAACTTTGCATTTCTAATTTGCCGTAAATTTAAATCAGCACGTTTGCGTGAGACGCGAAGAACGCGCGAGAGGAGAAACACAAAATCATAATCGAGTGGCAGCCGAGAAATTTGCATAAATGCGTTTACTGTGTAGCAGTGTCGAATGACAAGCGAAAATAAATAAATTTAAAATAAACAAGGCAAATAATTATCGCAATAATTTAATTATATGACGCATTCATCGTCTCCGTAGCTTTCACAAAGGAAACTGCGGGACAGAGGACGAAGAAGAAGAATCGACGGCGGTCAGAAATTTCTTGTCTGATAATGCGACAAGTCAATGCACTGGCAATTTCTCCTCCCACCAAACCCAAAAACGCATTGCAATCATTTAACAATCTCAATCTCTTTCTGTGAAATATGCCGAAAATAAAACGATCGCCGGTGACAAACAAACAAAATAACATAAGCGCGAGACTTTTAAGCGAAAAGTTTCACAATTGAAATTGAAACAAGTTGAATAATGCTTAATTTCTTTTCTTTCTTCTTTCACGTAGCCTCGACTCTGTTGTCACGACGACGACGACACACCTAAGACATTAACGCATAAAAAGAGCAATGATTTCTTCTTTTTTTTTCAACTATAAAAATTATTTCACCTCTTTTCAGTTGAACAGCCAGTGAGAGTTTCGAGCTTGAAGAAAAAAAAACCCAGCGAAGTGTCGTCGGATCGTCGTTTGAATGTGAAATTCGCTTTCAATGTTGCAAACAATTCTCGCTGGGATTCCTTTCATGAAAACAAATAAAGTTTTCACTTTATTACTTCGACGAGTCGTCGTAAGCGAAAAGCGAAGCGCAAAGGTATTCGCAGGGCAAGAGATGTCAAAGCTCCAATTTGCTTTTGACAAAATGTTTTTGCACTTCCGAGAGATTTTTTCTTTTGAAAGTCTTACAACGAAGCTTGAGTCGCATCGGAATTTCATGAGTTGCATGAGTGAAATTGCTTCGCTAATATTCCGACATTTCGGCTGACACGTTCGGCGAGTCTTCATGCAACGATTTATGGATCGTTAACATCTTCATAATCTTCCCTTCATGTCTTGGAACGCTTTGTCTTAATTAGATGCGATCAGCTTAAGGAGAAGCTTAAGCAAAAGAAATCTGAACTTTCAGCTCAGCTTCGTTGCATAAAACGCGATGGCAATTTCGATCTCAACCAATTTTATTTCGCTTTAAAAAAAATGAATGATTGCTGTTGTGATGTGTTACAAACTTAGTTTAAAATGCTCTTTCTTTCACTTTTTTTAGACAGCAAACTTTGCAAGTCAATGCCGAGCTTAAGATGATGCCGAAAAGTGTTTGAATAATGGAATTAAATAATAAAACTTTTCGAAAGTACTCGAAGGTGATTTTCTCATTTCCAATTACACAATTCACTGTTTCTTTCTGATCGGGGCGAGTGAGACTCGGCGGTCAATGAAATGTTAATAAACAATTTTCTGAACGAAACGAGCTGCTGAAGATAAATTATGCTGAAGAAGTTTTCGTCGTAAAAGACACAACGAAAGTTATTTTCCTCCCATAAGCTGATAATTGTGTTTACGACAGCGAGATAGTCATCGACGAAGGGAGGAGAAACTTGCGAGACGATTTCTTGACGAATTGGAGACGCAAAAGTGACAACAAACAATTTTGAGTTCGCGATAATGTTTTCATTTCGTTTCATACGACGCGACCCATTAAATTTTCGTAAACTTTTCTTCACCTTGTGACTCACAAGTTGCGAAAGGTTTCTGAACTCGAGAAGTATCGAGAAACTTACCGAAAAAATTAATTAAACTTATCCAAACAATGCGAAACAAAAGGCAAATAGATCACAGAGGAGAAGAAACTTTCTTTGTATTAGAAGTCACGTCGTTCATTGATCCCAACGCGCGAAATCGACAGTTCATGCAAATGATTAATCTATTTCAGTGTTGTTTACCATTTAATAATCAAAAAGAAGTAAAGCAACAACGGAATTTCGTACATTTCTATATCGGAGACCCGCGTCGAGTTCATGTTGTGTAACGAAACAATTACGCGAAAATATTTCGCGAAATGAAATTTTGAAACTTTACTCTACTGGATTATTTGCTTCTTCTTTTAACATTTTTTTTGTCGTCTCCCAATCGAAAAAAAAAGTCGTGAAAAGTCTCTCACTCGCTTACAATTTCGATCAAGTTGCTGCTGATTGATTTCGCCATCGACGACTCGACGAGTCTTTTAAAAGGAAAATTACACGTTTTAAGAAAGAGCTGCAATTGTTTATTGAAAGATTGCACGATGCTCGAATTTAATTCGCAGGTTGAGACTCGAATATGAGTTCCATTTAGCAGTCCATTCTCGAATGCTCGTCCAAGTTTGCACTTTTCGGCATTCATTCCGTGAGATTGCGATCGAGTCGAAGCGAAGCGTTCGCCTCCTTTCACATGCGCCACTTGAAGACCGTAAATAATAATTTTTCCGCAACATAGAACCGCAGAAGACTAAAAAACAAGCAACGAAGAAACGTAAATAAACACTAGAAAATTAATGGACAGTTTAAAGGCCCAGTTCAGCACCGCAGTTGACACACCTCGTTTCTCGGGGTCACTCCATCTCTTCCCAAAGACATAAATAATTTGACACAATTTCTGTTCACTCGGAGCGCCCATTTAAATTAAAGCAAATGAGAGAAAAGAAGCGAAGGAAATAGCAAAGGGAAATCGCATCACACGCATGGCACGCATAAATCATAATCGCAATGAATTTCATGAATAATTTCGTTGATAAACTTCTCTCTCTCTCTCTCTCTTGTTCTCATTGTGTGTGTGAAAGGAGAAACAAATTTTTGTGTGCGAGCGAGCGACGAAATTATCATAACGGAATGGACAGAAGATTGGAAGTTAACTCGCTCAATGTGTCTGCGGTGTGGAACGTATCGGGTGATCGGACGTCGTTTTTGTCGAAACCGAGCCATCCGGAAAAAAGCGTTGCGTCGCACAACTTATCCAACAAGCCATTAATTAGATTGGAAAGATATCTATCGAAGGTACTTTAACGTGTCGCACACGGAAGCCTTCGTTTGGTTGTTGCTTTTTTTTTTTGTGGGAACCTTGACAAGAATGATGACAATGAGAGAACACCAGCTCTGTGCAAAACCAAAGAGTTATAAGGTGATAATTTAAAGGATGAAGCACCGCAGTTGGTTTTGCTTTTTAGAGCCACGTCTCTCTCTCGTACGAATATGAGTGACAGATTATAAAAGTGATCGCTATCTACCCAATTTTTCCCATCCAATTGCGTCGTTATCAGCCGCTGCCACCCACGACAACATTCGTTTTGTTGTTGGTTCGGATCGGAAAGCAGCAAAGCTAAATTGGGAAGTTGATTTATGGACTCAATTTCATATTTTGTGCTTTTGTTCTTCGCTTTTTCCCATCGCGAGGAGCTTGTGTTTGCCGATCATCGAACGAACGCTTTGTGCGCACATCATAATTTGATTACAAGGAGTGAGAGAGGAGTTTTGTGTATACGTCGAGTGCACAGGTGCAGTCAGATGATACAGATAGCGAGATACATAAATTTCTTCGTTCCAGTTTGTGGAAAATAATTTTTTTTTGTCTTCGTCGCATCGTTCGAAATATAAATTGTTGACTTTAATTCAATTAAACGGTGAAATGAGAAACTGCATGTCTGCAGATAGTTTTGTGTTTGCGCAAGTCGCTCGATAGCATTTAGTTTTCACTTTAATAAACAAGCAAACGATCGAGTGAGTGAGTCGCGTGGGTGAATCGATGAAGAGGCAAATCAGTTTCTCTCGAGAGTTCGTTCATTTGGATGAGAAGGGCATCGTGCTCGATTTGATGATTAGACTGTCACTAAGCATTGCAGTTTTGCATTAAGCTTTACGTGCCCACAAACATTCTCCTCGTCGTCAGTTAACTAAGTTCGTTAGCTTCGCCTAAGCATCATCATCGATGTGGTCGAGTGGAAGCGTTGATTGGCCAACCCCGAAATCTGTTTTTTTTTTGTTTTGTGATCAAGCAATTAGCAAAACGTTTGTCGATTTCGTTTTCATTCAACATAGGCCGAAATGTGTTGATCAACTCAACCGAAAAAGAGTTAAATTGTTATATCAACGGTCAGAGCCGAGTGATCCACCCACACGAGACCACGAGCGCACACACGCAAAAAAGCTAATAATTACGAAGCCGATAAATTATAACTAAAATATTTCCAAAAATCTTGTCGAGAAAATATCGAAAAAAAAATTCGTCGCAAAACTAGCTGAACGATTATTTTGTCATTGCGATGTCATTGCCGAGTGCTTTTTGCACGTCTGGCTGGTCTGCGGGTTTTGTTTTCATTTTGACCGCGCCGAGAGCGCTCGCGTGATGTAACATCTTGTCAAACGATTTTTTCCCTCGCTCTTGGCTTTGAAGCGACACATTTTCTCGATTTGCGTATTGCAACTCATCAACAAAGAGATCACGATGCAAAATTGTATCATGAACGGCCCCGATCACATGTCATAATGTCTCGTCACGTTCCTCAGACGACAACTAAAGAAGAAAAAAAAAGTGTTGATGCGAGAACGCGTTGTCGTGTCCTTGCTGAAATGCTAATTGAAACGAAGCGTCTACTTTTGAATATTTTTGGATTGTTTACGACGTTTGATTGATGATGTTCCAAGCTCTAACCCGTTTGATGATAAACTATCTTTTAAAACGAAAGGTTTAACTCGTCAAGTCTCTTTCTATTGAATGTGCAACTTTAGAGATTGCCAAACACTCGACTTACAATTTAAGTAAATCATTTTGAAATGAGAAGCATTAAAGTTCAAAGCAGTAAATGGCAAACTGATCAACAGGTCTTTCTTAAGCTTCAGATCATTCGATTAAAAATAAATTGCTTTGAGGGAAGTTGTTAAATCGAAAACATCAGCGATGGGTCAAAGACCGCGCTAGTCGATTTAATTATCGTGAAATTTTATGAATTGCCACATAAACTTTGAAGCTAACAACAAGCTTTTAATATAAAGACGAAGCATTGACGCGAATCATTCACCGCTCGACGACAAGTCTTTCTCATTTTCTCGCTCGCTTACTTGCCATCTCATTTATTCTTAATTTTCGCATATCGTTCTTCTTCTTGAACTGGATTCACATCTTTCATCTTTATTAATATCCACACAACTTTTTTTTTCTTCTCTTCTCCAAACCAATTTAATGATTCTTCTTCCTTCTTCGTTACTCTGTTCGCTCAATCGCTATTACGAGTTGAAGAATCTCTTTCTCTCATTCGTCTCTGAAGTGAAAATCACGAAACTTCTTGAAGTATCAGCAAAGTTGATGAATTTTTATTTTGTGTTCATGAAATGATCTCAACGGAATGAAATCTCTTATGTATCGACTAATCTCGTGATGCCTTAAATGTCGATCGTCGATTATTCTTCGCTTCTAATAAAATATTGGGAAAGATCAAAAGAAGTTTCTTCGTCTTTGAACAATTCTTTGAGAATAACAAGGAGACATGGACGGACGGACGAGACAGAGGAAGAAGACAAGCGTTTGGCTTTGACCACGTTATGATGAATTCAACTTTGCTGTATCAATTTACATAAAACATCAAGAGTTGATTTAACGATCCTCTCGAACGTTTATTGTGTCGCTTAGATCAACAACTTCAACATAAATTCTCGGTCAAAAGTCTCATCAAAACATCGAGATCAAACTCGTCAAGCAAAACCTCTGAGTCTGCAGAAACTTTGAAGCCCGCGAGGCACATCGAGCACTGCACTCACTTATAAGCGAAACGATCTCGTAGCGCTTTGTTTTATGAGTTTCTCACTACAGAAAACATGAAGATATCACCGTGATACAACAGATTTCTGACGAGAACTGTGAGAGAGAAGAAGAAGAAAAAGTTATGATTTATGTGTCGCTTAAACATTTCAAGCTCAACAATCGAGTCGAAAACAAGAGAAAAAGATTATTCATGTTCCATCTCACACTCTCCGCTAGAACTATTAGAACTTTGATGGGTTCCATAGCCTTTCGCTCTGTCATCGTTTCGCCATGAACTTGACGCGGTCACCGCAAGCTCGACGCACGAAGTAAACACAAAGCGATTCGCGAAAAAAAAAATTGTTAAATGCGTGATGGAAATTTTAAATTGAATTAATAAAATAATTAGTCAAAGTTGATTCTTCTTGTTTCCTTCTTCGTCGATTCTTGTTCTTTCCTTTCTTTCGCGCCCCGCTTAAAATTATTTATTTTCTGATGTTTCAATCTGCTTAGCATTCGCGCCTCGTCGGTTGCCATGTGAAAAAATACGCAAATTCCTTTTTGCTGGAAGTAATTTTTTTTATCGCGAGAGGTCAAAAGGTTATGCAATTAGTTTCGATTCTTGATGCAGAAAATGATTGTCTCTGACGTGTAACGAGAACTTTGACTTTGAAGAGAACCTGATACACTTTATATCGTTCGAATCAGTTTGTTTGAACTTTCATATGACATTCGATATTTCCTATCGAAGTTAAAGATCTTTAATGCGAAGCTTGTCTCTAAATCAAACAAATTCCGTTGTCGACTCTTTGTTTCTTAATTTGGAGGCTATCGCCTTGAGCTAACTTAGCGCCGAAGCATCAACAAAAAAAAAAGCTTCGCAATTTGTCGCTGCGGTGATTTGCATTGACTTCTAAGAAGGGAACGGACGGCCTTCAATTAAAAAGCTTTTGAAAGCTAAATCTCTTGTTGATTTAGTTTGTCTCCGCAACGTTGTGAGCGAAAATCAATTAACAATCGCGTACGGTGCACAAAAAAGCTCATTTCCTACTCTCGATTAATCATAATCGTTTGACTTGTGCAACCAATTTACATTTTTCATTTAACTAAATTGTTTGGCTCCGGTCATGTTGCGCGAACTTTTGTCTTGGGGCGACTGCTGAGTGATTTTGGCACATTTAAGTCGAGCACGCGAAACAATGGAACGCTCGCCAACGAAATCTTTTTTTCGAAGCAAAGGAGAGCACGAGAAGAAAAGAAATTTTGAATTCAAGTCGCCAGTGCTTTGCACACATACGGTAGTCGCCACAATAGAGATTACTCCGATTGTTAAACCGCTAGAAATTTCAAATTTGTTTTCAAAGATTTATTCAAAACGCGGAAGTCGAGAAGCGAGAAATAGAAGGAGAGAGAGATAGAGAGAAAGTTTTGCCATCTCGAACGAAAGTTCATAACTTCAGAACTTTATGCGATGCGTTATGCTTGAGCATAAGCAGTTCCAGGTCATTGATTTGTCTTTTATGCTTCTATTTAACATTTCTCATTCTCTCGACGAAGCTGATGCTTTTGTTGTTGCTGTTGTGATGGCTTACAAGCTTAGCAACTAAGCCTTCTCCTCTCTCTGTGCTTTCTCGGTTATGATTCTCTTTCCGTCTCTTTCATCGTCGTCGCTAAGACGATTCAACTCCACGTAATATTATTTATGAATTTTCTATTTCTTTTATGTGCAGCTAAGTGAAATAAAACAATAAATGGCAACAGCGATTACGGTGGTTGATACGAGTGTGTTGTATGTTGTACAACAATCATCAACCGGGCGAGCATTCAATCGAATCAAGAAACATTTTCCACTAAATCTCGGTTCTGTGTGCTCGTATCGAATCCACTCCACCGAAAAATGAATGAACGATGTTCACTCAATCATTTAACTGAGGAGAAATAATAAAATTAACAGAATGAGTTCTCATCGAGCGCGAAACAGTTAGGTTCGGCTACCAAACAACAAGAAGAGAGAGAAACATTATTTATGATGATGAGGAAGCTCTCAATTAACTACAAAAAAAAAAGTTGGGAAAAAATCTAATTTCTGCCGTCCGTTGCGCTCTCTCTCAAACGCCAAAGAGTTCACTTGATAGCGAAAAGAAAAGAAATCTTGGAATGTTTATGCTCATGGCCATCATTGCGGTTGCACTTAAGCTTCACTCGCTTCGAGTTGGAGGCCAACAGAACTTTAATTTCAAACGTAGTAACCCAAAAACATGAAAGTTCAAGACGAGAGACTGCAGATTTATTATTAATTGGAGCCCAACAAGAGTCTTACGACTGTTCACCAGTGGCGTAAGAACGAAGCTGCGTCTTGCGAAATCGAGAAGGCTAAAGCTATAAAATACGATTGAGAAGAGAAGCGAAGCATCAGAAACTTACATAAAGTGTCGGAATCTATATTTAAATTCATTATGAAATATTTTTAAAGCGAACAGAAGACGAAGCAGCAGAAGAAGAAGAAATAAAAGTTACAAATTGTCGGATATCTATTTCAATTGCACTACTCAACGATTCAAAGCAGTCAAGCTTCTATGCAAACACAAATTGCGCAAAATCATCAGCGAGAGCCAAGTCATCGAGCTTAATTCTTAAGTTAATAGGAACAGATTGATGATTGAGAGAAGGTCAAGGGACAAAATTAATAAAAAACAACTTCGCTGGAAAATTTCTTTATTTTCGCTGCTTTCTAGTTCACTCTCGCAATCTGATTCTTCAAATCAATTAAATGTTGATGACCCAATAATGCCGTGGCTCTCTCATTCGTAGTCAGCGCAATTCTTCAACATCTAAACAAGAAAATGCTTTTCTTTCTTTTTATTGTTTCTAACATGTTTTTGTTTTCGAGAGTTTAGTTAGCGAATCAAGTCAATTACTGTGCTTAATTCACTTTAAAGTTTCTATTTGAGGGCAGCGGCAAATGGAAAAGTTCACGTCAATAATTCGTGAAAAATTTCTCTCGCTGCTCGTGTCATTGTCGTCGTCGTCGTTTGGGGAAGGCAACCAGCAGTTGGCAATCTCAAGTGCCACTCGATTGACAGTTAAATTAAAAAGTAAAGTTTGCAACTCTTGCAATGAGTCCATTGCGTTTTTTTTTCTTCATCTAAAGTGTAAAATGGAAATTTTATTTCCTTCTCTCTTCCACAACTTAGACTAGAGCAAAAGCGACATTCCAAACGCCCGGGCGGAATAGCTCAGCTACACAGTTTTATGCTGATTGCAAGCTCGAAGAACTTGAGCAAGGAGAAGAAACAATAATAAAAATTAATAATTTCGTGATGCGGAACCGTTGGTTCTTTCATTTCTTTTTCGTCTCTTTAAAAGTGGAGAGCGAGTGAACATGAATCGCCGCACATTACATTCATTGTTATTATTTTAAATTCACTTCTCTGCCTTTCTCGTTGTGATATTGTAATTTCAGAATTTATTTATGATTTGAATTTTTTTTCTCCTCTTTCTCGATTTCGCTTAAAAATCATGCAAAACAAAGTAAAAGTTTTTTTTTACTTTTCGAGATGTCGCCTTCTATCTGAGAGAAGTTTCACCGAACGATATGCAATCGAGAAGTGCAAGCGTTCGTCAGTCTCTTTCACTTCGACAAAAGAAATCAATAATCCGTGTGTTTTACCTTTCACTAGTGCAATGTTCGCTCAAAGCCCCCGGACGAAGCCAGCGACTTCGATTCGAAGCCGAGGTTGAATTGATATGAAGTTTAATTATTGATTTTTCTTTTCTATTTAGCTATAGCTTTGTGCAATGTGTACGTACCTGAAAGTAGAGAGAGAGAGAGAAAGAAAATAATTAATGATTGTTTTATTTGCTGTCGTCATTCGATGTGACGCTTTGATTATTAACATTGAGCTCGCGAGTAGCTCATAAAGAATCAACAATCTGACGTTTCATCATTTCGGAAATCCATCACGGCACGATTTCAAGCGTTATTCATAATGAAATGTGCCCACAGGTGAGCTCGGGCCGTTTTTCCAATAATTTTCCCTTCCCAAACAAAGAGCGCCATCAACACAACGAAGCCGCGTTAAAGCAAAACGAAACGATACGAGGAAAGAGGTCAAACGTCAAATTGTTTTCCCCCCAATGTTCGGTGCGCCAAATGATTCCCGAAGCAAAGTGCAGACGACTTTTCACATAATGATACGGTTGAAGCTTTCAGAAGAGAGCGCCTCGGTCGAGAATGAATCCATCAACGTTTCCATAGATCACGTTTTTCCTTCTCTTCTCTCGTTGCCGTTGCATTCCGATAAGTGAACTCAACTCTATGAGAAAAACAAACGCAATTCGAAGCGATTTCACCTCCAACAAGAAAAGGTTCACGAATCGTTCGTTGTTCGTGTTTTCTTTCTCATTTGACAAACGCCGATCTCAGGAATGGGAAATGACTTGAATTTCTCTCCCGTAAGATTCACACATCAATCTCTGCGACTTTTCTTCTTCCGTCTTCTAAAAGACTTATCGTTCGACTCACTTCTCTCGCCACAAAAAAAACGTGTACGCTGAAATTATAATGTGAAGTTCTTTATTTTTCAATAAAATTAGCCTTGTGCCAGTTTCACTTTTGAAACAGAAAAAGAAAAACGGAAAAAATGATTGTGATATTAAATACGCGGCATGAAAAGAATCGAGAATCGCGGCTACGACATCGAAGTCAGTGTTTGCGCCCGAAAAAATAAAGAAAAGAAATAACAATTACGCCACCGGATCACGAAAAGCTCTTTCCTGGGCGATTGGATCGGAGGGAAAATGAAAATGAGAAGGAAAGCGCAAGAACATAAAAATATCAACAAACGGCAATTTGTAATTTGCGACTTGAACTTTACGGTTTGCTTTGCATTTTTCTGCCTCTTTGGCATTCTTTACTCGCTTAGAGGCGCGAGACGTGTAATTATGTGAGAGTGTGTATGAGAATTAAATTAATGCCCTTTCAACATCAATCTCAGAAGTCATTTTTCTTTGAGCTCCGCTCGACTCCGCCAAGCTTGCTCGACTTTTTGAGTGACGACATTCAATCGAACACAAAGAGGTCGAAGAACTCTCGAAATGCAAAACTCGGAATCGAAATGATTGTTAATTAAAAAGGCATTGACACATTTCCAGAGCCGCGGAACGTTCTTGATATCGTTCGTTACCTAATCGCCTTTCCTCGTCAAAATTGTACTTTTAACTTTTCCACGCTTACGACCGTGGCGAAAGAAAAAATCTACAAAACTCCTTCCGGCCTACCCGAGCGGTTATAGTTCAGAAACTTTATGTTGAGTTTCTTCTTTCCCTTGCACGCTCGAGTAGAAATTAAGAAACAAACACTGAGAATATTAGAGCGCACCCAATTCTCGCACAGGTCTGAGCGGAGGGGCTCGTAATGTGATCATAAAAAAATTAGCATAATTTACGATTTACAACGCTGATAAACTCATTATTGTCTTTCTTCGCCTTTTGCTTTAGCATTTGATGTCTGATAACACCTGAGACTGGCGAATTCCTCGTCGTTATTATGTCGAGAAGTCAAGCAAAGCTTAGACGAATTACACAAGTTCGTGCGTAAACTCGACAAGTCTGCTGCATCTCAGAAAACAATTTTCTTTTTTATGGCAGTTGTCGTCAGTTGTGTTCGCTTTGCATTGAATTCGAATCGAATCGAATATGCTAATTAGTTTATAATCTATGAATATTAATTGGCCACGTCGCGACAATCGGATGATCTTTTGTTTGTTTTACGAATTGATGATGATTCTGAAAGGCGACAATGGAAGCGTTCAATACATTTTTTTTTATTGTTTGTTGATGATTGGCACGCTTTTCGATCGCGAGTGGCTGCGATTTAATGTTGAAATCGAGTCGAGGAAGTCGCGAGTCTCATAGCATTCCGGAGAAGTCGTTAATGCAATTCGTGTCTTAAATCATTCATTTCCGAGCTCGCCTCGAATTGCTCTCTCTCTCAATTGAAACAATTTTTCATAATTTTTTGGGTGTAAACAACATCACTTGAGCTCAACGTTATGAACTCTCGCAGCTTTGAGTTCACGAAATAGATTTTTCTTCTCGTTCATTGTTCGAGATCGTCAGAGTTGTAAAAAGAAAGAAACTTCTTTTCATGGCTTGTAACGGAGCCGACGTATCACGAGAGACAGCCGAAATCAATTTTCTTCCATGACAGAACTTTGAATTATTTTATCTAACAATCGAAAAGAAATCAAACTTTCAACTTCTTGTGGAAATATTAACATAAATGTTGAAATGGACTTTACAAAAGGCGTCACCATCTCGATCGTCGTTCATGTAGTTCTCATAAGTGATAATTAAATTTAATTTTCAATTATATTTCTTGTTTGGGAAGCTTTCGTCATGGCCATCAAAAGTGTTTCGAAACATTTCTGTTATTTTTTTTTCTCGTCACTTGGCCCCGCCGACGGGTGAAATTCAAATCAAGAAAGTCAAATAACAACGCATTGTTATTACATTTAAGACTTCCTTTTACGGCATATCCGCTACGTAACATCGCAAGCTCTCTCATTTGAGTGTGTGTGCATTAAAATGTTTTCGAAGACAATGAAGAAGTTTAAGTTTGAAGCCAATTATTGCCCCGTTTTACGATCTTTTTCTACTTCCACTCGTTGCTTAGATTTATGTTTCGTTTTGGGAAAAGATTTCTCAAGATTTAAGGAAAGGAGATTATTAATTAGAGCCACATGTCAATAGAGCGATGGTTTCCAGAAGAAGAAAGTGAAGTTAAACATAATTTTATGACCGAGACTCATAAAAGAAAATAAACAAATTTACAACTTATGAGATTCTCTTCAGCTCCAAAAAAGATTCCATCGGACGACTTTCGAGAAAGTTCATTTAAATTAAAGGCAAAACTCGACAATGGACACCTCTGTGACTTAGCTGTCGAGAGAGCTTCGATTGAAAGCCAAAAGCAAAGTATCATGTAATCCACTTTGAACGAAATAGCTGCGCTGCGCAGATAATGTGGCAACAATATTGTCGACTGACTTTTTCCATAAACGCGGCCAAAGTGAATGGCTTGAAACTTCCAACAATGCTGCGAGCAATACTCTTTTTTTTTTGACGATTTCTAAATGAGATCATTGAAAGCACTTTTCAGTTTTCAGCCTCGACATCACACAATCGGCCACAGAGAGAGAGATGTGGAGGAAAACAACTCAAGAGAAGTGCTTTTGGTCGTGTCGAGTGTAAAAAACATTTAATTAATGATTTGTTTCCAATGCGTCCGGAGCGAAGCTGTCGTAAAATATTTCACCGCACCACCATTGTTCGTGCGAGCTCAGATTATTCAATCAGGTGCGGAATAGAAATTACTTTTCGTCTGAAACTCTTTTTTTTTCGGGGAAATTGTTTCGGGCCAGAGGAGAGATGACGACACCAAATGAATGTGTGGAAACAAATTTTAATTCTGTTTGAAACAATGGACTAGAGAGAGACTCAAAAAAAATGTGAAAAATGTCTAAACGCAAATAGCAGGTCGTCCACACTTTGGCGGATTTGATTAACGGCGATATAAAGCATTGCCCTGGTTGATTCTTCTTACGTTTTGCGTCTTCTTCAACTCTGTCGGCATGTGAAATTGAGGCGTAAAGAGAAAGATGGGAAACAATAAAAGACACAAGAGCTCACATCATTTGATAACTATTTGTGCTTCGACTTGGTCGGCCGCTGTTTTGGAAGCGATTCGTACACGTAAGAAAATTTTCACGTTTTCTCTTGCGCGGGTCATAAACCCGAGCAACAGCAGAAGCGCTCGCATGTGAATCTCGCTTTAGTTTACGGTCGCTTTTAGACAATCGTTCGTGGATTAAGCGAAACAATCAAATTGAGAGCGGCGTTGTGACGGACAAAAATGATTTCTTTCTTCAAAGGCCTTTTAATCATCCACACCTCTCCGACTGTACTTGAAAGCTACAAGCAATCTCCGTCGTCAATTAAATACGAATCAGTTTTGATTTAAAGCAAACAAACTTTATGAGCTGATGACTTAATGTCGATTGAGGGATTCGCGTTGAATTTTAAAACAAGTTGACGAATCGAAGGAAGAATCTTGTAATCAACTTCAATGTCCATGAGAAAAAAAAAGGCCTCGATCGTCGTGGGAATCTTTCGTCTCTCATGGGATGTTTATTTGTAAATTTGTTTCGACACAAACAACAGCAAAATGCTTCATTGAAATGTTTTTCTCTTTTTTCTTCTCGTCTCTTCATGAAACGAAGGGAAAGGAGACGAAATATTGAAATTAAATATGATTAGGTAAAGAATCGAGAATTCCACAAAAACGAAGAGAAGCCTGAGCTAGATAAGAGAAGCAAAGGCATAAAGAAGAATGGAAAAATGTAGACAACTATTTGGAAATATGATTTGTGGCGTGTTAAAACAACATCGCACAAAAGCGCAGTGGAATCTTACCAAGATTCTTCTTCTTTATTGAATTCCTTTCATTTCTTTTACCGATTCGATTCTCGGCTCCCTCTTTGGATCCTTTACGAAGCGATTTTCTGCTACATTTTTTATGAATTCTCTTGTTGTTAATCTATCAACATCATCGGGAGGTTCACATCGAATTGATATCGAGAATTCTCGTCTCGTCCAGTGATGTTTCCCAAAGAAAAGAACAAATGAGATTATCCCTTCTTTGACCACACAAATTTCTTTCTTTCTGATGTGAAATTTAAGGCAGCAAAGAAACCCAAACGCGCATATGTTTGTTTGTATTTCCTTCCCTAGAAGTGAAATCTTCGTCCTCTAAACGTCCTTTCCTTCTGATAAAAGACGCACGATGCGATGGGGGGAAGAAGAAAGTTTTTTTTTCGGGGGAGTCGAACGAATTGATGGACCAAAGTAAACGCAAACATTGGTTAACGTCTTGCGTGTGTCTGTCTCGTCTCGTCTCTGACTTGAGACAGTTGAAAAAAACGAATGCAAAACTCATCCGTGGTTAGTTCAACTTCACTGGAAGCCATTGACAGTAATAATAATAAAATGTGAACACGGGCGAGTGCACTGGACAGTAGATGACAACAACTAAAGGTTAACAGCTTCAACCACCCACAACTTGACATTCTCCGTCGTAAACCAAAAACTTCGCTCACGCACATGCAAAGTTCAAATTCGTCGTCTCCCTCGAAACAAAACCAAAAAAAGACAAAAATTCTTTTAGACGTTCTTCGCCAGACGTTCGTAGGGTGGAAGCGCAACAAAAGACAGGAAGGATACATTTCCACAATCGTCTTCTGTGCGTTTGTGTTTCGATCGAAAAAAAAAATTCCTACATGTGTTGAGAGTTTGAGTGAGTTTGCCAGTTGTGTCTGGAAATTTATTTTTCTCTTCTTGTTGAACACCTTGAACTTCTTCAAACTTCTTTTCTCTTCGCTTCGCTCGACATTGAAGAGGGGAATCATCACATGATGACACAATTTTCGGTCACCGCATCTTGTTAATTCCTTGTTAAGAGGATGTGTACACTTGAGGACGAGAAGGGAAAGTGAGTCGATTTCAAACGATGATAAGGGTAAGCGAGACTGCGCGTAAATTAAACGAGTTTTCATTAAGAAAAAAAAACTTTTGGTGGTTCATTTGCGGAAATGAAGAAACGATCAAATAAAACCAAGAAGTCTCCATTAATGATGAACAAGCCCTTGCTTATCTCTCAGACTCAATGATCTTCACAAAACCGCTTCCCATCATTGACAGTAGCAAAGAAGAAGAGGAAGGCAAAAGCGAAACCAAAAGTTCTTCGCTGTGCCCGATGCGTAAACACGTGCTCTTGACATTCAACCGAGTGTTCCTTTCAGTTTTTCGTTAATTAAAAATTCAAGAACTGCTCTGTTCCGTTTACACCTGCCTCGTTAAATGCGACAGCGAGCGAAGGGTCTCAATCGCTTATCGACTTCGTCTGGTGCAACGTGCACTTGAGCACTACCGCTCATGTAATTGATCGCGTTTCGAATGAGAAGTGAGAGCGGCTGCTGATAATTGATGTCGAGCGATTTATGCTTTATCTCCGCATACAAATTTCGCTCTGGTTTGTCTGCGCTTCACGGCTGATAATGACTTCATTTGCAAGACTGTGATAAATTCGATTCAATTAAGCAGCAATTTTTTCTGTTGCCCAAAGAGAGAAGTCAACAAGTTTTCCTGTTCGAGGTGAGCATTTGACAGAGTCGTTTATAATCCAATGAGCTTTTTCACTGAGAACTTGAGTTAAGAGCGCTGACGCGTGGATTTAGACTGTTGATAAACCTCAATCAACTGTCATTAGCTTCGAACTTTTTCGAGATTCTTTTTGATTGGCTTTACCACCCGAAACGATAAACCCGAAAATGCAGTGAGTCGCGCTGAGTTAAAACAATCGATAGACAGTAAATACGATCGTCTGACCACCCGTAGCTTTTTATAGGATCATAAAGCCCTTTACGGAGGATCGTTGACTGTAGCATCACACACCGGAGAGACTGTTCTCGATTTTAAAGAAATTAAGAACGAAATCGACGATAATACGCCACTCAATGAAGAATGAAAGAAGCAACGAATGTCTCGGAGATCTTTTTCAAAATTTCTTTCTTACTCGTTTTCCGTTTGAAGACTTCACAAAAGCAATCTCTTAAAAATAATTTGGACTCACTGTTGTATTTTTTTTTCTCTTCATTTCATTTCTGCACCGACAAATTTCCGAGAAATTCATTTACTCTAAGTTTCATCTCGAGCTTCTTTTGGATGTTTCTTGAGACGAGAAAAGGACCCGATTAAGATTTCGTCTTCTTCATCATTCATTCCTCGTGTCGGTGATTTTCGACTGCTGTTGTTGGCCATGCCATTCGTGGCGAAATAAAAGTTTTAACAAGCGATGATGCAGATCAAGAGCTTCAGACGAGAATCTTTGCCTCTAATTGCTCGACAAATTACAAGCGTGAACTTAATTTTAATCTCGATGTCTCGTCATTCAATGCAATCAACACAGTTTGTTCATATGTCGACATGTTGGATGACAAATTTTTATTCAAATCAGATTCTTTGTCTCGTTGTTGTTCGCAAATATTTTTAAGATGCATCGAAGAGTTAGGCAACAGAGAAAAATAAAATCAAACGAACACAAAAAATTGTTTTAAATTTATTTTTGATATTTTTCTCCCTTTAAACAAATTTATCATGTCTGGAGATATTTTCTTCTTCATTTCGTTTTCTTTCTTCCAGAAGAAAAAAAATAAAGAAACTGCTGTTCAGACATTGTGCATTCCATGAGAGACTTCAAAGTGATGTTTTAATAAAAATGAAGGCGAACTTGCCTTTGCGAGATATCAAAGTAATTATTTTTGTCAAATTAACATTCAAACGAATGAGTCTCGAAGTAGCTTCGAACGAAGAAATGTTTACAAAATCGTTTTCTCGGGAACATCTCAAAGATTTATAGATTCTTACGAGATCTTTCTTCCCAGTCGTTCTCTGTCTCTCCCTCCCCGCTTCTCTTAATTTTATTTGATTATTTGTTCTGATTTAATATTATACTGAGTTGTTATTATTATGTGTTGCCTTCTTCTCCACTCTTGTGCTTTGCTTTCAAGAGAAAAATGTGAATAATAAAAACCAAAAATAAAAAAAAAAGTTGAAGGCATTGAAAGAATTTTCTGTTCACAGAGAGTGAAGAATAAGAAAAATTATTAAGAATGTCATGGCAAGGCAAGGAGGGGAGATGGAGTAAGTAAGTGAGAGAGAGAAAGAGGCTAACTTAAGATTATATTAATATTTATTATGTTAAAGAAAGATGAAGCAGAGAAATGCATCTACATAAAGAGAGCCCGAGAAACAAACATAACAACAAATATCTGTAGCATTGAGATATAAGAAATAAACATTTTTGTGTCGTGTAAGCGAAGACTTCTTGTGTCTTCGAGTGAGAGATAATTTCATTCGAGTTAATGCTTTGTAAAATAATGCAGTCTGCTGAATTAACAGACTCTTCCTCATTCTACTCCTCCAAGGAACGAGAGAGAGAGAGAGATCTTCGGAAATGATTTTCGAAATCAAATATTTGTTGAGACAGGAAAGTTTTACGAGATGAAAACTTTGTCGTCTTACATTTTCCCCCTGAAACGATAACAACCAAAAAGTTCTCCATGAAATATTTCAATTAAAATCGTTAAATCCTTTTTTTTTAGATAAAAGCCGAGATGGAAATTTCTGCAACGATAAACTTTTGTTCCTCGATTTGCACGCGAACAAAGGAAGATATTTCCTTTCCTTTCTTATGCTTCTTAGCTGAGCCACAAAGAGTTCGAGACAGAAGAGCGCAACTTGAATGAAATGTGAGACAAAATGCTTGAAGTGTCAAAATCGCATGAAAAATCTTTCAATTACACAAGTTGTTTGACACAAGCTAAAGATATTTGAATAAATGTTAACGACTACTCGAGAATTTTTCAAGCAAAAGGGAAGTTCATACAAGGAGAACAAGGTTACCGATCTATTGTTTATTCCAATACTCTCCATCTCCCTTCTTCTTCGTTATTAAGTAGTTTGATACACATTGCAGCCGATGATCGCCGAAGAAACGAAAGAAGAAACAAACAGAGAAATCTGTAAATCTTTTTCTTGAGTGCGCTTATCCATGAGCAGCGTTTCGAACGAGAAAACCGCTCAGGCGGCCAATAATTTTCCCATTCATTTTCAATTCTCGCTCTCTTCAACTCTCGCCACTGAAGAACAAACTTCTTCGTTCAGAAAATATTTCTCATGTTTTCTCATTTATAAGCCCATCAACCATATACACAACACTAAAGTGAGTAAGCACAACAGATACATTTATAGATAGAGTCGCTCGTGCCAACGGAGGAGAAGTAAAAAAGAAAAAAAGAATTTGTCGATTTGAGGTTTTCTTCTTTCTTTAGAGGCTGCTGCGAGTGACGATAGGGCTGGAGTTGAAGAGTTCACCCTATTGCTGATTCTTCTTCCTTTTACTCGATCGTTTCTTGCTTAGATTGGTGTTGGTGGCGATTGGCATTCTTCTTCCTCTCCTTCTCTCCTTATTTATTGTTATTTTATTATATTTATTAATACAATAATACTTATCGGTTAAAACAGCTGGTATGGTCTTTATTTTTTCGTTCGTCGCTCTTTCAATTCTTCCTTGTTCTTGTTCTTTCTCCTGTGAAGATGTTCTTGTGTCTCTAGAAGGCTTGATTATGATGCATTTCAGTTTCGAGCGTGTGGGGAAAATGTTTGAAATGCTTCTCGCGATGATATTAGTTTACAAATTTCGTCAAGCCACGGACGACTTTGGTGGGCTTTGTTGCGAGAGTGTCTCGCGGGAGGTTTTAAGCGACGAAAGGAATTTCATGAAAATCGATTTCGTGTAAACAGAGATTCTTGAACAAAAGAAAAAGATCTCGTACTTAGCAAGAGTCTTTTGCAATTCTTGATGAGTTTGCTTCTTCATTGAACGGGATTTTTCATTCTGTCTTCACTCATATTCTCGATCAGCTTCGCTTCACCGTCTTACGGTTCAAAATCATTTCTTTTTTCTTTCATGAAAAGTACTTTTCGATGAACATAAGCAGCTTGAGTAGTAGCGAGAAGACGTTCTAATGATATTGAAACCTTCGCTGCTCCGCGTTTCGCATCGAAAGAGGAGACAAAGATTGTTTAATGTGTGCAATGTTCGGGGAGGGCGAGCGAGTGAAAATCAATAAAGTGATTTTGAGAGGAGATTAATAAACAACTTAAATGAAGTTTCTCATCCTCCGACGAATGGAGAAGAGAACGAGGAAATTTTCAGATTTGCTTTGCTTCTGATGATAAATGAAGAAGTTTCTCGTCTCAGACTTCTCAACCATTACACTTTCCACTCTCGTTCTGAGAAAAAGAACTGCAACAGCATCTTAAACTTTATCGTTTATAGTTTCACTTTGGGTTAATATTCTCATATTCTCTGTTCTGTGTTCGTACCTCGACATTCATTCGTTCTAAGTCGTTCTTACAACTTTGATGATGGGACGACATTCAATAAAGAAATATATTTTCACGCATAGTCTTCCTCTCAAACGAACTGCGTCATGTTATGCCAATTAAAACTTTACATCTTGATGAGGACGAGAGTAAACTCCTCAATTAGCAGATTCCACCCAGTTTTTTTTTACTTCAACAAATTATCTTCGCCTTGAAATCGCACACGGAGCCTAATCATCACATTAACTCATTTCAATTTCACGTTCACTCCCCTGTTAACTCGTGAGACATTAAAGTTAAACCCGTGGACGAGTCGTCGTCGTCGACTCTTCATTTAAAATCCGCTTTCTTGCGTTCTGCTTTGAAACATTTCCCGAGCAAACTATAAAATTATAATCGCATGTAAATCGTCATTTTTGACTTCTCGCTACGTTCACTTCATGAGTTTACCATTTTCCTGCGGTCAAACGAACGCGAACGAGTAACTGGAATAAATAATTGTGTTGATTGTGTGTAGAACTGGGTAGGTTAATTAAGAAAGCGAAATAATTGGAGTTTGTTCAATCCCTATTTTTTTTCCATTGTGAAGACGACGACGTCGCTTCTTTTCACATAATTTCCAACAAAAAAAAAATTGTCTTTCTCTCTTTCTTCCTGGTCGAACAGTCGTCGTGTACTTTACATACAGAAAGTTCACCGGAAATAAAATTCTATTTTTATATTTTTCTTCTTCATCGCTTGTTTGATATTAACAGCAATGAAGACGAAAAGAAATGGAGAGAGAGAGAGAGAAATAAGTGTTTCTTATATTTTGTGGCCATTGTTCTTCTTTTAACTCAAGTGTGTGTCTTCCAAAGATTTCTCTTTCCACTCGAACGTCCATCGAAGCCGAGCGGCCGTGTACGGTAAAAATAAAATTTGTTATAAATCGAAAGGCAATTTCTCGTCGCTCAGCGATATCGGTTTTCGAGCGCAACATAATTTATTAAGCATAAATTGAAATCAGTTGAGGTAAATTAAATTATGAAGACGAACGAGAGTTGTTGCATTCTCATGCCATAAATTGAGAACATTAAAGTGCAGTTCCATGCACAAGATTCATGTCGAAAGATTTTCATTATGCAAAGTGATTTCTTCTCCTTTTCTGTCGTCGTCGTCGATTCAATTCGACTTCGTTTCGATTTGTCCGCAATCTCAAATCATGAACCGTTAAGAGCTGATGATGCAATCACACACATCAATCTGAACTCGGAAGAGCGACGATAGAGTGAGATGGAGAGAAGTAAAACCTGTGAAAAGCTCTGATTTCTTAATCAACTTCCGACTTTCGCAGCGTGCGCTGCAGAGTTCAACAAAGCTGATGGAATTTCCAACGAGACAACAATTTGTTCAATCGGAGAAACGACGACAAACGACAGTGAAAATGAAAACGATTCGAGGTGTGCGTTAAAAGAAAAGCTTCGTGAAAATTTCGCATAATTATTGGCGTAAAATTGATAATTAGACGCGTCTTTTCTCTTTGATTTCATTTTTATTTTCCTCTTGACGTTGATCGTTCAAACTCTAACCAAAGCATCATGTGAAAGACAAAATTACAATTGAAGTTGTTTTCTTCTCTCGAAAAAAACAACAACTCTTGAGGAATGCAAAGAAGAAATGAATGGGAAGATCTTCAAGCGTCAATCTTGATCTTCTCTCACCGAAAAACAAAAAAAAAAGCAAAAAATGAAAATAAAAAAAATTAACGTTATTCTTTGATGGACATCAAACCCATCGGCGATTCGGCAGCTTTAGGAAGCCATAGCGAGATTTCGTTAATCACTCAAAGCGACGTTCTTGAGCGAGCGTTTGGTTGGAGCCTTCGTTGTCTTCTTCATCTCGTGTGGGTGAACAGCAATCTCATGACTAAACGTTTTCCCATTCAAGATCATCATCTTCATTCATGTGAAAGCTAAACTCTCATAACTCCCAAGTTGTTCGCTATAGTCAACGCATCTCAACTGACTTTAATTAATAAATTGCTTGAAAAGTCAGCGGGAAGAAATTTTTTGTTGTTTATAAATACACAACTTCTGATAATTTGCCAAATTAAATAGCGAAGACGTTTTTCCATCTCTCGTTGCACGTTTGTTTGAGAATTTTCCGTTCGAAGTCTTTTCGCGAGACGAGACGAGATCTCGATTAAAATGCGCTAAAACTGTCTCCCGAAGCATAAATTGAAATGATGTCTGAGGTAGAAGAGAGCACCGAGCATCTTTATTATTATTACATCGACTGTTCAACGAGGGAGATAGTCGCGATGGGTTGATGGGAAGAAATGATTTTCTCTATTTTAAGACAAAATGAATGCTCTGCGCGATTATTTTTAAATCCCGTGTTGTGGCGGCTTTCATTCTTTATTGAAAGCACACAAAGTTAACTTCACTTCGTCACGTTGTAAAGCCTTTTGCTGTGATGGATATCGATTTAATATTTAATCAAGTGCAAGCACTCACTCATTTCAACGATCCAGAAGATTCTTTCAGCTTGTTGTCTACCAGTTGACGTCATCATTTGTGACCATAAAGGGTTTACTCTTCAACTATGCCTCGGTGGAATGCTGTAAACGTCCAAATAGAGAAGCAAATCAGAGCAGAGTCGTTGTTGTTTCTCGATGTGGAATCGGAGGCCTATTAATAGCGGCTCACAAAAGATCGCTTGCGTTATGAACGATTCGTGTTTTCTCTTCGAGCTCAATTTAAAGTGAATCCAGATAATGTTCTTCGCATCCACTCGTCGCTCGTTCTTCTTGCTCGCCGCAAATCGCGCGCAGTGTGTGATGCAGGGAGAGAGAAAATTAAAATTCCAGATTGTCTATAATTATTTCTCAATTAATTGCCACACACTACACACAACTTCACTTCTCGTTTTGAATTATGGAAGATCTTTTCTCGCTCGATATCTGTTTTTGGATTTTTTTTTTCGGAGTGAGAAAATTAATTATTTATAGATCTTTGATTTGTTGCTTCTCTCCAATGCTTCTTCACTCGAATCGAGATGTTAACAAAACACTTTTTTTTCACGCTCGCCTTTTGTTGTTTTTGTGTGCAAGATCAGCAATTTCGCAATTGCATTGATTTCAAAGTCCGAGGAAAAACAAAAAAGTCGAGAAACTTAAGAAATCTAATATCACAGTTTTCTTTTTTTTCTTATGTTTTGCTGGTCGTCGTCGTCTGCTGTTCGAGTGTCCACAAAATTCTCTGTTGGAAATCTGCAAAGAGAGAGAAAGCATTTTTAATTAATTATTTGTTTCAGGATTTGGCGTCAAGCATCCTGGGGATGAAAAATAATTTTCCACAAACAGTCGCACACATTCATTGGCTGACTTTCAAAAATTCAATCGGCCTAAGAGGTCATTCACTCGATGTGACAATCCACATTAAAACCATTTTCCCATAAATCCACTTCTACTCCCTCTCCACGTCTCCCTCTTCAAACATGCGTCATAGAGAGAGATACGCCATGAGAACGACAACAGAATATTTCAATTCTCCACCGAGCTCGACGATAAACTTCCACTTTGTCTATGAAAGCCAGCAACAAAAAACTCAATTCAGCAGTTGAAGCACCATTTTGACATATTTTCACCGAATCACAATAATAAAAAAGTGTTCAAGAGCGATAAATCAACATTAAAATTAAATTCTCCGCCGTCAGAACATTTTTCCCTTCACGAACTTCTCCTAAAAATAGTTTTTCAGGAAAGAAAAACTTTTTTTTTCTCCCCGAAAGCGGATTGAGTTTCCCTTTTACGTAATTGCAGTAGAATTGTTGTGAAGTTTATTTTTAAGCGCCTTCGTCTTAAGCAGTTAATGCCACTAAATAACGATTATGATGCTTTGAACTCACATGTTGAATCGTGATTTAATTACTTCTCTTAATTGTCATATTTATGACTGTTTTTGTCGTCCACATACTTTCGGGTTCGGTGGGGAATTAACGGGCGATGAGAGAGAGAAAACTTGTAAGTTTTCTGAACTTTGCCTTTGACTCACAGCAAATTGGACAGTTAAGCGCCCACTAATGGCGTTAATAATAATCATATGCGAATGAGATAAGAATCATGAGAATGAGATTGATTTAATGTGACAATAACTCGCTGAATTATCATCTTTAATCAATTAAAGGCGATTCAGCTAATTCGAAACGCTTCATAAATTTCCCAAAGTCTCATAATTGATTGCAAAGTTCTCGTGAACAAAAAAAAATGAGAAAGATTTAGAGCAAATCTGGAATTTATGCTTTGCTGCAATGTCGACAAGTCAGGAAAGAAGTCTCTTCGAGTCAGTGATTTATTGAGTCGAGCATTGACAATTAAGAAAAATAATGCGGTCGAGAAAAACTTTTAATTTTCATGATGGAAACTGTGCTTGCATTATCAAAAGCGGAGAGTGTGTGAGACCCCTCGTTGTCGTCGTCGTCTTATTTGTCTTCGATGGAGAAATATCGCTCGAGAATGGAGAAACAAAAATCATTTTCTAACTTCTCGAATGTCTCGGAGAAAGCGAAGAATTTATTGCCATTCTATTTTTGAAGGAGAACCTCGATTCTATTTTATAAAAATTTAATATTTTCCACATTTTTTCTCGTGTTCTCTCCCTAACTCAAAACGCCACAAAGTCATTTTATTTTGAATTAAAATAGCATCGCGTGTAACTAACATATGAAGATTAACAAGATCATTGGGAGATGAGATGCAAAACGATTCTTTTCCTAAGATTTTGAAAATGTGTGGATGTTCTCACACAATTCGGAAAATTAGATACAGTCGGGCCATTCGGCTTTTGAAAGACGATGATGATGATACAACCGAATAGCTTTGGCTTCAGTTCGCTTCGCTTTGGCAGCAGGGCAAACACATCATGAATAATTATTCTGTCATTAAATGCTTAGCTATACGTTCTCATTACATGTTGCGAGATGTCGACGACGACGGTTGAGGGAGAAAAACTTTTCAAAACAAATTAGCAAACCGAGCCAGTTATCTCATCATTAATGGAATGGTAAAGGGGGAGACAGAGAGCGAGAGATGCAAAAGTTTTTCTTTCACTCTTTCTGATTGCAGTTGCGGAAATTATGGAAAAAGTTTAATAAGCGATAATGATGAGGTGGTCGGTCGTAGGCCCCAGGAAGAGAGAGAGCTTTCAAATTCAAATGAAATTCTCCCTCAAATTCAACCGAAAGTTTTACTTTTGTTGAAGCGAATCGGAAAATTATGTTTATACTCCATTCGTGTAATTGGGTTCAAGTTCTTTCTCCTTTCGTTCTATAAATGGAGTGTTTAAAAGGAGAAGCAAAGCGATTACTTCCTCAAAACACTTCCCATGTTAACCTTCGCCTTTTAGATTTAGAAGGGATGAAGGTTTCTGCTCCGAGATCTTAAACAGCTTTCCCTAAATATCCGTCGCACCCTTAGCAACTAAAGTCTAATAATAATCAAAGAGTTTTCTTTGCGGGGGATCTCTCCTTCAACAGTTTCCAAACTTTCACGTTTTCCACAAGGAAAATAAACATTAATCGAACACGAGAAAGTGTTAGAATCTCTACATTCGGATCATCTTCTATTATAAATCTATATTTATGCTTTCGATATCGGAGTGGAGGCGAAGCGAGGCGGAAAAATACACACGCGGAAATGATCTGTCATCACATTACACTTTTGCTTCGCGCTCATCATTTGTGCCGTGTGAGTTTCGATTGAGCTGCTTCTGGAGAACTCTCGGGCTGGGTCTAAATTTATAATGTTGCGCAAAAACTAATCGATTTTCGGTGTGTTGTGTGTTTTGTTGAAGAAATGTTATGAATTTAGAGTTTATACGAGAGATTAATCGACTTAATATTCTTTGAATCGATTTTTTGTTTTTCTAGGTCTGGGAAAATATTTGAAATTATTCGATTAAATGAAATTTTCTTCGTCATCGCTTCGCAAAGTCGAGAAGCAGGAGCGACAAACAGCCATGCAAATGCATATAAAATGCATAATTAAAAATAAAATATTTAAATTTAAATGCTTCCTCTCACTCTCCTTTGCTTTCCTGCTTCACGAATTAAGTCCGACTCATACTCGCTCAGGGTTGAATCAGAGTTCATTTAAAAATTCGTAAAGCGAGTGAGCAGAATGTGCAACAGACTACGAATTAATATGAAAAATTGGCTCATGAAAAGGTGAAATATAAAAATGTAATTAATTTATGTTCATCGTTGTTGTGGAAAATTCCCAAACAAGTAAACTCCAAAAACAGTTTGGACATAAAAGCGATGGAAAGTTTCGTCTCCTTCGTCAATGCAGACGCAACGAGTTTTCACTGAATTTTTCACGCTCGATGATTTTTGTTTACTCACAGACTTTGCTTCGACACTGTATTTAGTTCAGAGCATCATCACTTCATTTAGGAGGAAGCACAAACGTTGCTCGCGAGATCGTCGAAGAGAAGAAACAATTTTAAACAAATTAATTTTTCTCGCTCTCGCTAATAATTTCATTTATCGCGAAATATTTTTGTGCTTTCGGTCAGAAGCCAGAAAAGAAGGAAAGAAGAACTTCTCACTTGATCGCGAGTCGCGACGCTCGAACGTCATCGGATGAATTTTCTATTTTTACAATCGATATTCATGTTGCTACTTTTACACAAAGAGACTTAAGCTGTTGCAGTGTCGAGCGCGATTTAGATTTCACGCGACTTCGTGTTAACGTGTAATCGCCTTCCGCGCCCTTTAACACTTTAAATATTTCGTGCTTTCATTTCAAAGCTCTCTCTCTCTCACATCGCTACCATAATCAACCAGTCCGCGAATTAATTGCTGTTTAATTAATTTTCCGAGACATTCCTCGAACTTCTTCCTCATCTGGTTGCATTTAAAATTCCAATCTCATTATGCACAATTCAACTTCACTTCAACGTTAGTCATTGTTTTTATGTGTTTTGCTGTTTATTTTTGAACGCTTTCCGCAACCGAGAGTGGAGGAAAATATATGACGACGACAGCATTAATTTTATGCAAGAGTTGCAAGAAGAAGAAGGAAAAAAAACTGAAAATGATTTCGCCAAAGATGCAAAAATAGTTGAAACTAAAGGAAACACATTTTTAAGAGAGTGAAGTTTGAAAGCTCATGACAGAGATAAAGGAAAAAATCTAGAAGAGAACTCTTTTGTCTTGAAAGCTCAAAGTTTGTTAAACATTCTAGAAAAGTTTTGTTTTCTATGAAAATCATTGAAGCTAACGCAACCAGAAACTTTTTTTTTCGTTGCCAGGGAGAAATCCTTTCATTGCATTAAAAGAGCGTAATAAAGCGTCAACTAAGTAAGTAAGCGAGAAGAATGCTTTCATACTCAAATTGACGTAAAGGTAAACGACCTTGGCGCTTCGATCCGGACGGTACGGGGGATGATGTCCAATCTAAGTAGAACGAGCTGAGACTGCACAATTTAGTATTCATCGCAAACTTCTCTTCGTTCTCTGCTCTGCTCCTTCTTCTTCACTCGACAAATGCACATATTTGGCGAATGTGTCTTTTTGTGGATTGGATGTGGAATAAGTTGTACGATTGAAGCGCAAGAGAATGAGAGAGAAATATATTAAAAAAAAAATAATGAAAAAGATGTGAAGAAGAAAAGTGACTTTGAATCTGGCAGATTGGAGGGAAAAAAACTGAATAAAACTCGTTGCCGGAGGAGAACCGAGTGCAATTTTAATGTGACTTTAAAGGTCTGCAAGCGAGTGAGATAGAAAAGCTCAAGCTTTGCGTCTTCATCTGGTTGAAGTAATTGCTAAATTTAATCAAACGTCTCCACAACTGACATCCGTGTAATGATCGGAAAACTTTCCACGAACCCAAAACTTTCGTTCTCACCTTAAAAGTGGAAAAAAAGCACAAAACACTCGAAAATATAAAAGTTCAGTCACAAAGAACCTTCGCTTGAAGCGGCACTGGCTTGAGAAAGGAAGGAATGAGAAGGCAAATTGCAATGACTAAAGTTTTATGAAAGAATTTTTTTTTGTTCTGCTCGTTCCTCGCTTGATACGGTTCTTTATGCAAGTCGTGGAGAGAATTCTTTCTTTCGATTTTATTTTTCTTCTTTTGCTGCGCTCACCGACGAGGGAAAAGGCAAAGAAAAAAAAACAAACAAGTCGACGGGACGGGCGAAAGAATTTATGTGATAAAAAAATTTGTCTCATTTATTTCTCCTTTCGAACGAGAAGCTCTTTTGTCTTTTTGGTGCAGTCGCTGTCGTCTTTTTGCGGGGTTTTTATGAAGTTACTTATGCCAAATTTCTCGAGGATTGAGAGAGTTATTGCTTTTGTTTCAATTTATAAACGGAAATTATCAGACGACTTTGTTGCACGTCCAACTGACCATCGAACATGTCATTACAACTGAGAATGCATCCTCAACACGCGCCGAAGACAGATGGAGGTTAGAGAACATTAATTTCTTTTTTCCTTTGCTCTTCTCTAAGAAATGCAATTCAACCCATTAGTTCAATGCACCTGTCGCTCCATTTACACCTGTTCATCGCTTTTTATCCACTTGTTCTTATGTTTTCAAGACACACAAGTTGTCTTCCTTCTTTCCTCGTGATAATCTTGTTCAAGCTTCGATCGTAAAAAAAAATAAAGTTTTTCAGTTTTCGGGGAAAAGGAAAGAGAACAATCGATCACCACGAAAGCGAATTCCAGAACTATTGACATGCGAATTCAAAATATTTTTGCGCCATCTGACAAACATCAGCGGGGAGCTTTTCTTGTGTGATTTCGTTTGTTATTTATAGTTTTTCGCTTGCGATTTTCGTGTTCACTTCAATTTTCTCTCTCCCTTCGCGCATTCCACCGATTGTTGCCTTTTATCGACTTTCAAAAAAAAAGAAAAAAAAATCTTTTTATTAAGTTCGCGAAGCCTTGAGAACAGCAAAGAGAATTATTGGAACTTCATTCGTGAATAATTTTTAATCTCGCGCTGTTGATCGGTGAAATGAAAATTGCGATTCTCGCAAGCCAGATTATGTCTAATTTCATAAAAACAAGAAAACGAGCGAAATATCGAAGGGGAAAATTTGAAAAAAATAATTAAGAATTAGCGCGGGATTAAAATTATATTTTCGTTTGCACTCTGAGACTCTTTTGGAGGCAGCGAAGAGCTTCCTCGAAGAATAACAACAACAGCGACCGAAAATTTCTAATTATTTCGCCTTCCCCACTGTCAATCCATCTTGAAGATTTATCTCTTGAACTTATTTTCAAAACATAAAAATCCCCAAATTGATTCTCGCTCGATGAAATTTTTGATATTTTCTGTGTGTGAGAGAGTAAAAAGTTTATTCCGGGCACGTATTGTGTTGTCTTAGCGATGCGAAGAAGGAAAAGCGAGTTCGCTGACGGTTTTGACTCTCCGAAGGATTCGTCGACGTCAAGGTTTGTTTGTTGATCAACCAGAAACGTCAACAATCTCGTTTAAAAGTCTCGATGTGTGTTTTCAACTCTCGGTTGTGTAATCTTTAAAAATTCCCCAACCAAAGTTGCACAATCTTTTGTCGAAGCTATAAGTACACTCGAGGCTTCCGAAACCACTGTCACACTTAGTCCACTAATTGATATAATTCAACCTTTATCGGTAGAATGCTCAACAAAAAAAATTGCGAGTGCTTGACGATAAGCGCGAGCTGATAAATTCGAAAAAGAGAGTGAGCCTTGCGATTGCTCATGACGTAGCGATTTTTTATTGTGGGAAAAACGCGGGCGACAATCTTCAAAACCCGCGATAACGACTTCCAATTGTATCATTTTCTAAAAGGTACAACGTCGTTTAGCTGAGTAAATAACTTTGATTTCATTTCGCCTCGGAACAAAAAAAAAAGAAGTTTCTTATCGCGCTTTGAGAAATTCCAAAAGCCAAGTCGCTTTACTAATACAGCTCGAGCTTATCGGGAATCAAGTGAGTGTCAATCACTTCGAGGCTTTGTTGTATTGCGGTTTTTATCACTCTCAATTCTAGGGAAACCACAACATGAGAAAAATAGAACAATTCCCAGGATCATCAGATTCGATTTCAACCAGATCGACGACTGAGCAATCGTCAGCTTTGAGAAATTGACGCCTGCCGTAAACAAACTAATTAGATATTTCCCCACATATGAACCGCGACTAATTATTGACTGATGAAAGATTGCGATCATCAGCATTGCAACAAAGTTTTTCTTTTTCATTTAAGATTCTTGTTGAAAGCGGAAAACCTTTTTGTTTTCTCCGATTGTTGTTTGCGAATCTACAAAACAAAATAATTGACTGCACATTTTAATTACGAAAACGGGCTCTGGATTCGTTATGGACATTTTTCTTTTTGCGATTTAAAATCTCGAATCACGTGTTTGTCGTCGTTGTCGATTACATAAAATGCTCGAGCGTATCGTCAGTCTGTGAGCTTAGAAATCAGTTTGAAATGTATTAATAGTGCGAGTGCATGAAAAAAAAAAACTTCAACGAGAATATGAGGAAAGAAGCGAGAAGAGAAATTAAAATGTTAAAGACATTTCTCAAATGTGCGAGGCAGCGGAAAAATGTTTTCACTAAAGTGAATAAATATTCTTAATAACTCGGACTGTCGACACGGCTTTGTCGTGCGTGGCTGTGATCAGCTTAATCAACCAAACAAATTAACTCAAATTTGTGAGTTCAGATGGTTAAAGCGACTCGACAAATCGTTTCCGCGTTCGCCGTGTGATTCTCACGACGTTGAAAATCGTAAGAAAAAAAAGTCATCGACAATAAATCGATTTACGTTCTACGTTAATTAATTTTGTAACAATTGAAAGTTGGCGAAAAACACTTTGCTGAGTTAATTAAAAAAGTTATTAGAGTGAAGGAGACGGAGAAGGTTCGACTAGAGCGAGATGGACCCTCAGAGAAGAAAATTGTTTTCTAAAAATTTAAAGATAGGGAAGACACTCAAGGCGCGAGGAAGAGCCAAAGAGCACAATAATCTTTTATTAATTATTATCATTCTCGTCGTAGCAAAGCGAGAGAAGGCAGCGTTGTGTACACTTTAAATTAGCAATTAAATGTGTGTGAACGTGACTAATTATGGCAAATTATGATTTTTCTCTCTTCTCTCTCGCCTTCGAGACATGAACCGCGTTGATGCTGCGCTAACAAATCAAATCTGTAATCACTTTCGTTGAGATTTGCTGGCTTTGTTTTTTGTTTTTTTTTTCGGACGAGACTTAATTGAATGATTTACGACAGTTTAATTGAGCGACTTTTAAGTTATGCACTCTTTGCTGAGCAGAACATTTAATGTTCAAAGAATTCGCTGACGATGAGAAATTGAAATGTGAAGTTGCACAAGCTTTGCAAATTCCCCAGCTCAAACTTCCTTGTTGTGATTCAGAAGAATAAAAGTTAATTCTAGGCCTAACACTTTAATCACTACTTCGATTTCAACTTGCAGTCGTCATTGCCATCAATTAAACTCGACAATTCGAATTCCCGCAATTACAAATCTCTCGCGCTTTTGTTTTATTATTTATTTATTTTTTCGAAAAATCGTTGTCCGAGTGACACACAAACACATCAAGTAAACCGCTTAGAGGTTGCTTGGCACAAATACGATTATTTTATCAGAATATTCGTGAACAAAAGCGAATAAAAGTGGAATCATTATGGAACATTGTTTCATCACTGCCCCGAAACCGAATCAGAGCAACAAGCGACAAGTCGAGCTAACAGTGATCTCAAGGAATATCGAGTAACCCGAACGAGAAGTCGAGAGCCGGAGATGAAACAAACATGACATTCAACAAACCATCACAGAATCACATCATTACTAACGATAAAAGAGCGAGCTTAATTTTTCTTCTTCCTCGACTGTTTCACTTCGCTAAACGATTTTTTTGTTCATACTAAAGCAGCAGAAATGTATAATATTTTGATGATTGTGACATTGAGATATTTTGTGGCTGACTTTGCGGGTGTGCGTTGATTGAATGTGTGCTCAGTGACGACTACTTGACCGATTACGCTTATGAAATTATTATAAGCGCGCTCATACATTAACCGTGTCGCTTGTTTTTCTTTACGGCCCCCAAAAACTGTTACTTGAATATTTAAGCGAGAAGATTCACGACAGACGACGCAACCAGCCAGATGGAGCCTTCAAGTCGTCAATCAAAGTATTTTTATGTGCGAGTATGACAAGTGGAGTGGCCGAGCCGATTCTGACATCAATTTCGATCACGTCATAAATCTAAGTTGAAAGCTTAAAGCTCCACAAAACCTTCGAGTCTAGTTGCAGGGAAATCAATGATTTAACAAACTCTTCCAACGGATCTCACGTATCAATCAATTGATAATTTTTTTCCGACTGTGAATTCGTGTTTGTGTCGAGTCCACAAGCGCCAGAGCCTACGAATGCACTCGCATTTGCATGTTTCCACATCTCTCTCTCACTCTCCCTCTGTGCCTTTCCGCTTCGACTTTTTCATGAGCTTGAAAAATTAATCGGCAATTTGAATTTTAAATGACATTCGTATAAAAATATTCCTCCGTTTTGTCGTCGTTGGTTGGTCTGATTGCGATGGATTTGTGACCTCGATTCTGGGGCGCTCTCGATCATCGATGCTCACATCGAGATATTTAGCAACACGTGAACGATTTTCCTCAGCGATATTTCCATGTCATGGAATAGTTTTTCACTATTTTTAGTTCGAAAATAAAAAAAGAATCCGATTGCATGTGAAGCTCCCGTTGTTTGTTCATCGATGTTTACAAGCGATCCGCCACTTTGGTTTGTTCTTTAATCCATTTCCGAAAATGCCAAACGTTATTGAATGCCCACGCCGTGTCATAAGTAAATATTCTTCGATGAATTCGAAAGGTCGAAAGGAGGAGACAGAAATCATTTCAAAACTTGACCGATGCGAAGCTTTCTCGAGCACTTCTTCAAATTTTTCCTTCTAAGCTTCGACTTCTTTCATTCGACTAACGAGCAATACTTCGAACCCTTCGAAGAAAAGAACATTTCGAAGAAAATCTTTTGCAATCCTCTCGGTACGTGATATGTCAGTTTGTGTGTCGAGCTGTTTGCTGCTGCTGCTGCTGCTCTTCATTGTAAGGAGGATGTGGAGGAGGGAAAAGGTTCGCCATGATTAATTTTCGTTCTATTCCCTTTCGATGGACTTTTCTATCTTCTTCTCGATGATATTCCTTGCCAGTACTCGTCCCGTCGTTATCGGATTCCAACAAAAGAGAAAGAAAGAAGAGAGAAGGCAGGAAAGCGCCCTCGAGAGCGAGGATATCAACAATGGAGAAATAATATCCATTTTTCTTTTCGGTAGAAATGTCTATTCGGAAAAAGGCGCATACAACTTGTGAATATGAAATGATTCTATTAAAAAGCTCTGGGCCGCCCGCTCTGCCAGATAGAAAGGGTGAGCGAGCTTTCCTCCCTCGTTTAACTGTTCAGAATTATGTTGAAATATTTATTTTTGAGCTTCGAAAGGCAGAGAACGGGGGAATGTAGCAACAATGGTGCTAAGCTATGGCCTGATATTATATTCTCTGCAAACCCAGCGAACAAAGTTTTCTATGAAACCAAGGAAGGAGTAGTAACAATTCCTCTTCACTTTAAGGTTTCACGCTCTTGTCGTAGTCGTGCTTTAGAAAGTTTTTCGGAACTGAGGAAAGTTTTTGAAGAAAGTTCTCGAAAGAGAAAAATCTTTTCTACCATCAAACAAAATTAATTTCATAATCGATTTTCCCATTGAAAGCTTTTGTGTTGCCCTCAACACAAAATTTTTGATATTTTTGGCTTCTCTGTTTCACTTCCAACCACCTAGCCCATTCCTTCGTTTCACTGACAAACGTTTGGAAAAATCGAAAGCTCCATCAAGACGCAAGCTTTGTTTGCCTCTCATGTTTCTTATTCTGTTGCTGCGCGTTTTTCCAAATCATCCCCAAGACGAAATATCCTTCGTCGATGACGTCAACAAAGAAGAGATTTAATTTCTCGAGAACATCTCTTAACGCAATGTTCGTTCAACAAAAAATTCCGATAATTTCTCGAAGTGAAACAGCTTCAAATGAATAATTTAGTTACAAGTGGCAGTCGATTTGAAAGCGATGAGAAAAAAAAACTTTTCCCTGATTGATTTCAGTTGATTTGGTTGAGGGTTCGACTTTGCGTGAGTTTGTGTGTGTGCGAGAGAATATTTCATTAAAACGTCATAAAAGTTGAATGAAAATCGGGAGAAAATTAATTACAATAAATAAAATCACACTGCTCGTTGTGTTATCATTCAATCGTTGTACAACAACCCAATCGCCCCTTGCGATGAGTTGAAGGAAGAATTAGGAAGGCAAGACTCATGAATTCATAAATATATTTAACACAAAAGCCAACCACCACCAACATTCGAATGCTTCACCAGGGAATATTTCATGTTTCGCTGCTAGTTTTTCAAGGAGGGATAATTTATTTTCCCATAAGTAGCGAAAAAAGAGCTGAATAATTTTATTACAAACACACACTTTAAAGAGAGCGTCGTCGTCGTCTCCCTTTTCAAATATGTTTTCTATAATTCCGCCACCAGCGTTTTAACAAACTAAAAGGCGACGACGACAAGGCAGTTTATTAATGTTATTATTTTGCCTTTTCGATGAATCGATTTCGTGGGAGTTAAAATTTTCATTCGAAAGACGTGACTTCGACTTCTTGATGTGAGAGCACACACGGGAAGCAAATTAAATTCGACCATAATTATCATTCAATCAAGAGATTGATATCAAATAAAGAAATTATCGCGTAGACAACGTCGCCGGGAAGCAAACACTCTCTCTCAAAGTGGAAATTCAATAATGAAAATAATCGTTTCGCTGCCGATTTAACAGAGGAATTTATTTCGCTTTTTATCGAGGGCGAAATATGTTTCGTTCGAAAGAGAAAATTTTCCAATCGACTGACGCGCGAGAATGTTTGTTTGTTGTTGTGAGGAAAATATTGAAAATCTTTTTTCATACTCGCTCGATGATGCTTCAAATCGTTTTCGATGAGTCCTCGATTGGCTTACCTAAAGAATTGAAAGAAGAAAAAAAGAAGAAGAATTAGTAAAGTTTTCAAATTATTCGATTCTCATGCGTGTACGTCGCTCGTTCATTACACTAACAATCACTGCTTCATGTCAACATTCAATGACGATTCATAAAATTATATTGCAATGTTTGAAGGGCTGAGTGTGTTTTGAGGGTCGAGTGAACTGTAATCACCATCACCAGCAAACCACTGAAGCTTCGTTAATTATTCGAAATCTCTCTCTGTCTTACTCACGCTCCAGCATTCCAATGATTTTATGATTGAGGATCATAAATGGCTTTCGTCTTTGTTTATTTATTGAGTAGCATTAAACATAATTTGTTTTTATTTGCCTCGAACGAACACTGCCATTCAACCGATAGAAGAATAACAGTTCTCACACACATCTTCCCCCTTTTTTTGCTGTTCACTCTGATTCCCATATATGAAAAATTGAATTGAAACTTTTATTTTTCCTGCTTCTCTTCTCTTCATCGAGTAGTCGATAATTGTTTTTGTGCTGCCTTGCGTTCGTGTTTGATTGTGTTTGTCTAATAAAGCGACTCTAAACGCGTCTTTTCCAACCAGTTCTCGGTGCTTTAGCGTTTGATGGATTGTCGTTAGAGTCGGAAGAATCAGTTGAGGCTTTTAATAATTTTAAGTTCTGTTTTAATTGAACTGGATGAGAGCGAGAGAGAAGTTATTTGAGACACCCGAAAGAATTAATTAATCTTAATTGAATTAGGGAAAAAGCCGCAACGGGTTGATTTGTAAACGCGTCAACATGTTGCTCGCTATCGAATGAGAACCTTTTCAATCATTGATATCGACGCTTGTCCAACAACGTACCAGCATTGGAAATGTAAACAAACTAATAATTTTCTAAGAAGAAACTTTTGAAATAGAAAAATAAAAGTTTTTCTTTCAAAGAATCATTGACTTCGATGGTGAAGTTTGCTTTGTTCCACCTCTCACTCACAACCTCTTACCTCCCCCTTCACCGACGAAAATCCATTTTTGTGGGCACAGCGATTTGGTTCGGCAAAAACTAACAGCAACAGAAAAACCTCGAACACTGCAAAACAAAATGTTTCGGGAGTTCGAGCCAAAAGCTTCGAAAGGGAAGAAAAAGCAGTCTGGAGAGTCGAGTCGACGGAGTGAGGGGAGAAATATGCGAGAAAGGGTTAAAAAGTTGCCAAAACATTATTTTGCAATGTTTCATGAACTAAGCTGCTCTCTGTTCGGTAAAGGGTGAGCAGCAATCGAAGGAATGGAAAATACAATTTTTCTCTTCGAACTCTACGCGAGCGAAACGAAAGGAAAGCTTGGAAGTCTTCAAGCTTTTTCATCAGACAAATTTGTAGAAGATTTGTTGAAGTTCTTCAGTTGGCAGCCAAGAGTCTGTTTAAATCATTTGCAAAGAGCTCTTGAGAAAAACGTTCACGAGTCTTCAGATGTCACCGAAAATTTCTTGATTTAATCAAATTCTCTTTAAGATTCAAAACAGAAGCTCATAACTGTGTTTTGCTCTTGTCGATGCGTTGCTAAAGCTTCACAACTAAAAGGAAAAGTTAATGAGTCTAGAGATAATGACAAACAACAGACACGCGCTTACTTATGATGACACTCAAGTTAAAAAGGGGAAAGAGGGAGGAAAAGATTGTTAAATGTATCAACAACGAGACGAGGTTTCATCGTTATTAATACGCTTTGTTTCTGAATTTTAATTAAAACCGAATCGTGATACTTGACTTTCCCTTCTGCTTTGGGGTGAAAACTTTGCTTGAGAAAGATTTAGAAAGCTTTTGCGTCGCGTTTAAGCTAAAGCAAAAGTTATTACATCAATCAGGAGTCGTCTCCCGAGTTCAATAATCATTCGCACGAAGCATTTTCGTGTGTCAATAATCCCCGTTTAGGTCGTTCATGATGATCATGAACAACGATTCTCCTTCGAACCAGAAAACTAAAATCACAATCGTCATTCAGAGCCAGCAAACCCAAAGCGAGAGGAGAAAACAGTCAAAGTGGATGGAAAAAAAATGTCAAATTGCGCATATAAAATAACACATTTGGAAAATTCATTTTCCCCCTTGCCCGCCAGCGAAGAGAACGAGAGAGATTTTCCATATGTATACAGATTGCTACATCATCATCATCATCGTCATCCCACTCACCAATACAGAGCACCTCTCCGTTGCTGCTTTATCTGTTACGAATTTTCCCATCTGCTTTCCCACCCTGCTCTTTCAGATTTTTCCCATTTTTCCTTCATGCGTCTGTGTCTGTGTTGCTGTTGTCGGGGGAGGAATGGCACGAGGCGAAACCCACACACTCGAAACGAACAACGACGAAAGATAAATTGCTATATTTTACCATTTTCAATCTCCATCCGATACAACGGAGCTAGCAAGAGGAGATAGCATAGGATGGAGAAGAATCGAGAAACTTGGGGAAGCGTCAACCATAAAAAGCGGACAATGAGAAAAGTAGTTTGCTATGAAATAAATATTGTAGATCGGAATGACTTTGGATAGACCGAAGAGCTTCGAGTTTCGAGCAACAAGCAAAGTTTATGCGGTGGAAGCAGAAAAGCCGGAGCTTATGGCTGACGACGATGTTCAAAGCAATTTGAATTGAGAAAAGCTCTTTGTCTATTGAACTATTTTCTCGTCAGTGTCGTTTGGTGTTAATAAGCAGAGATCGACGCATTATCGCCCAACGACGCTACATTGAGATGCACACACATTTGCCGATCGATAAAGTTCAAGTCCTCTCGTAGCTAACAAGTGTCTCGTCGTCGACATATTCAATTACTAATCACCTTGCTTGCATCGTTTGTTGTAGGAAAAAATTGTTGTTGCAAGCTTTAAAGTTTAAACATACTCAGAGAGAGAGAGAGAGAGCAGAACGTCAACCGAGGGATTTGTGCGTTTATGAATATTTATATCTTCAACTCAATATTTTATGACCCAATATGCGAAGTTTAATGTGCATTCGCACATTCGGCATGCAAGTTGCATTTGTTTTAGTGCTTTTTTGTGTGAAATCTTGTCGCGAGAGAGTGAGCGAGTGAGCTGAGGCAGCGATTTAAAATTGTCGTCGACGTGTGTACACAAACTTTTGTCATGGCAGCAGCAGAAAAAAAAATGTAAAATTGCATTTTATTTCACATAAATATTTAATTCATTGCATCTATAACAGATATTCATGCACGTTGAGCGGTGAAATCTGTGGAGGGAGAGAAAATAAGCACCGCTCGTGTTCTGCTTCGCGTTCAGCAAGGCAGGAGAGAATAATAAATGAAATGTAATTACGATCGTAGAAGGAGCTCGCAGAAAAGTTTATTTTTCCTTCTTTTCAGGTTGCGGTGAACTGTTTGCAAATGTGAAAAGTTTATAAATCGATTTGTTTCTAGAGCTTTAGAAGCTTCAACACTCAGTTTATGTTTAAAAATATTTCTCAACTTGTTAACGTTCTTCTTCGTCTTCTTCGTCGTAGAACTTCACTGCAATGTTTGATTTGTTTGCCTTGCTTTTATTGCCTATTCAGTGTTTCGCTATTTCTTATGACTCTTTATGCTCGCGATGACTGTAAACACCGAAGAGAGATCGCAGCGGAACGATGTGCAATGAGAAGAAGAAAAAAAATGGAAAATAAGCGGCGACAGAAGTTTTACATGGATTCGAGGCATTCAAAAGTCCTTGAAGAGGTAATGGAACGCAGCAAACATCTTTCGCCTGCTGAATATTTATGCTGATGATGGTAAACATAAAATAATTTAAAAACTGGTGAAGGAGAGAATGTAAAATGTTGATTTTATGCTGCGAGAGACGTCGCGGACTTATCTTAATGATTTGTCGTGTACATAAATCTTATTGCTGAGAAAGCAAGAGGGAAAGAGCGATCAACAGTATCAGGTGAAGGATAAGCTTGTCGATCGACGCCTTCGTTCGATGGCTGTCGCAACAAAAACTTAAAGTCATTCATTGACTCATAAACTTTTCAAGATCATGTGTAAGCGCACGATTTGATAAGAAAAAAAAATCACTCGTCGGATCGTCATTGTTTTCTATTCTATTGTTGAACCGCGGAAAGCTTTGAGATGGGAAAAATAAATCGTGGAAAAATATATTTCATTTCGCTTAGTGATAACGAATAAACTAAAACCAACACAACGCAATAAATGACGATAATTACGAGCCAACGCTGAGGCGCTAAAATTTATCCAAATACCAATATTGTCTCACAATGGCTTATCAGTTGAATGAGTGAAGGAAAAAATCCAGTGCAATGCCGATCGCACGTATAAGAGCTTATCGCGAACTGTGAATTTGAAAGCAAACGAGCACAGAATTGACATTTTCGGTTAATGAATTAGGAGACGAGATAACAGCAAAGAGAACAAAAAGATAACGCGAAGCAAAAAAATAATAAAATTTTAATTTGAAATTCAAAACTTTTTGTTTACAACTTTATCGTTCGGGAAATTCTTTCTTATTCATTGTCTTCGAGTTGAATTTTTATGTGTGAATTTCCGCGATAAAGACTCGAAGCGAGTGAGGGACTCACGCCAAGGACAATAGCGCACTTTGCAATCACTTGAAGTCTGTTAACCTTTTCAACGTCGAAAAGCTTCGGATTTTCCATTCGGCGTCATAACTCCGGTGACTATGCGACACACTCCACTCTATTACGACTTAGCAACAGATAGATACGGAGCTTGTGTTATTAAGAGTCGAGTGATTGCCATCCCGCTGTGAAATTCAGTTGAAAAGAAAAAACACAAATTTGAGCATCGGGAAAAGATTTTCAGATGTTCATTAGAAACTATTTTCCCTCATCTTTAAAATTGATATTTTCTTAATATTTTTCCACTAAAATTTCTCTCGGCTCGCTCATGTCGTTGTTGTCTCGCGCAGCCTCCGCGCTCGATCGGTTCACGATGAAAATTTTATTGTGTTTTTATGTGTTTTTCTCGAATTCGTTCTATTTTTAAAAGCATCTTCTCGTTGCGATACTTTTCGTCATGGAGACCTCGTTTCTTTCATATCGATGGATTATTACTTAGCAGAAACAAAACTGGCGATTAAGATCATCGGCGGCGCAGATGTAAACATCGAAATGTGTTTCAGATCGTCGAATTATTCTGATTTTGATCATCGCAGTTATTAGCGCTCGAGTCAACAAAATTCTCAACTCACACATGTTTTCTCTCTTCGCAAAGTCTTTCCAGGAACAGTCGAGTTTACTCGAAAAAGTTCGCCGCGAGTGTGGTTGCGTTTTATTGCGTTAAGTGAAATTGGCATCGCAATGACGAAACAGGTAACTCAAGATGATTACGATCTAGATCATAATGAAACTCAATTCCAGAAAAACCAGCTCAATCGAAGTGAGCGAGGAGCGCACGTGTTAATTAACACGTCTCACGAGTTAGCCAATAAACAAAAGAAAGGGAGAGAAGTATCAGCAGTCAGGAAATCAAGCGAACGACTGCTTTGATCTGGCCAGAGAAGAAAAACCTGTTTATGCGGAACTTCTCTTCCTCCCTCTGCTTCTCCCCTCACACTCAAGGTAGACCGACTGCTATCAAATACCGTAATGGCTTTGTTCCGGATTCTAAATGAGCGGAGAAGTGAACGGGGGGATGGGAAGTGAAAAAATGTGGAACATCGACAGGAGAAGGTAGAGAAGTGAAATACGGTTCAGGGATTAAAAAAGTTTCCCGGTCAGAGGACGCAATCGATATCGTTTGGCTGTCATTCTTGTTATCAATTCAAGCTAAAGCTTTTCTCACCGTGAACATGAAAGAAGGAAAGAGAGAGAAGAAGGTGTAGCGCACCGAATATGATTTCATTGTGTGCCACTTTTTTCTGCTCCCCAGAAAACTCAATTCCCTTAAGAGAGTTTGAAGGAAAAAGAAAAATTCATTTCAAACACCACCCTCGTTCATTTTCTTCTTCGCCTACTTCTCCTGCTGAAGCGGGGCAGACAACAAACGTCAAGTTTCATGGAATCTTTTTCCCCTAAACTTTGCGGAGAGAGAGTCGAAGAAGTCGCCCAACTCTAACTACCCCATCTGAGCAATTTCTACACAACCGAAGCTGCTGCTGTGTCGATGTAAGTGAAAACCATTTAGTGAAACATATTTTCGCTTAAACAACAGCAAAGAAAGAAATGTAGCGATGTGGAGGTGGGCGCAGTGATAGAAAAGCTTCTTTTCTTCGGCATTTCGAGAAAGACGTTCGCTCGCTCACTCGTTCGTGTTCTCCTTCCGCTTTTCCCTTCGAAACACGATAAGAATTTTCATGGAAATTTTCTTCTCTTGCTCTCTCTCGCAACTCGTAGCTTCGTGTTTCTTCTTTATGCCAAAAATGCCTCCAACAAGTACATAAATCTTCGCTCATTCTCCTCGGCTTCGTTCGAAGAGCTTTCGCTTCGCCGTAAAGTGGATGTTATGTGCGCTGAGAAGCCACCCCGAAAAGAAGAAGGCGAAGAAGAAAAAGCGTTAAATAAGGCAAAGAAAATGATTTTTCTTTCTTCCGCAAAAGCAAAGAAATTGTTACAGAGACGAGGAGAAAGTCGTTAAAGGAGAAAACAGAATAAAAATCTATAAAGCTCGGGATATTTCTTCTATCCTCCACCATTATCATTATCATTGATCATCATCATCATCACAATGCTCGCTCGCTTCTTCCACACTCAATGCCACCGCAATGTCGCAGCATTTCTGCTTCTCGGCACTTTTTTTTCGGTCGGGGGGATATTTTATCTTCATGACTACCTCATGCCTAATGCTCTGCACACAGAACGAAGCGGAAAATCTCGCTTCTTATTTCTCTTGCTTGGGCGTCATCGACTCGAGTGGATTTGAAATTTGACGGAAAACTTTGCGTGGTTAGGGGGTGGAATAATGAGATTAGAAAACTTATGGCATTCGAGAGTGGATTAATGAAGTGATGATAATCATGTGATGCGCTGTTGACTTGTGAATGTTGGTTAATAATTAAATGGAGCTCTAACTATGAACGAGTTCTCTCTCGTTCTTTGTCTATTTTTTGAGATCATCGCCGTTGGCGACTTGGACTCAAAAGCCCTTTCACTAAACCTCACTTTATGCATTTTTATCGACTGTTTCTCTTTGTCTCTTCTCTTCCCCGTGTACCAAACAGAAAAATTCATTATTAAGCATCTCATGCACATTCGGTGCTAACATTTGCGGGAGAGAAGGTAACAACAATATCACCACAAGCGAAATTGGCATGAAAGGCAACGAAGTGAATGAGAAAAGCAGTGATTTGAAAAGCGGAGAACTTTCGAGATGGGGGAAGAAGCATGACGATAACTAAAGAGCCGTTGATCTGATAAGTTCACAAGCGAGGTAGGAAAAGCAGATTGAAAAGCGTTGCGAACAAACTTTGCAATTGTACGATGATGGCTGAACTATAAAAGCAGCAATCTCCCTCACTCTGTCGTTATATGCTGTGTTTCCAATAAACAGAGGCGATCTCAATATTGTAACAAATGGTAAATTGTTCCCATCAAAAAATATCCCGAAGAATGTGCGAAACAGAGATGGCAGAGAGATGGTAAGAAGAACCTCTTCGGATCACATTATAAATGTGTTCTTCTTTCTTATTCTCCGATTCTTTCTTCTCGTGCACATCTCTTCTCTGCACTTATTCGTTTGCTCGGACAACAGCAAAAAGGTAATCGGATCAACTCTTCACCGGTGCCAAGCACACTCGTTTACTGTACTATATCAGCTCGACAAAAAAGCGAGAGAAGTAAATGATCATTTCGAATGTATGTTTGAAGTTATTTGAGGTGAAGGGTGACCAGGTGAAGATGACATTGATTAGAGAATTAAGTTTGTTGATTTGATTACAAATCAATTAACAGTAGTTGAGTGTCATCATCAGCGTCATCAGGTTTTAGGTCAACTAGTTACCCACTTAAGCTCGACCATATTCATATATGAAAGGCCAATTTTTACTTTATAAAATGTGTTTTCCTCCTGCTCGAGTGCGGAGAGTTGTTTGTTGATACATGTTAAATGGTTTTCTTAAAAAAAAAAGTATAATAAGCGAAGAAGACAAGAAAAGAACCGTCGAGCTGGAGAGTTTTTATGTAAAAAGACATAAGCGACGAAGAAGAATCATTTTTTTTTCTCTTACAGAAAATAACATATTTTTCCTTCTCCAAGTATTTTTATTAATAAACTTTTTTTTTTCTTTAGCATTTCTTAGTCGAAAGAGATCTTGTTGAGTATAAAGTGTACACACATTGGCATCAAGAAGCAAAGCGAAGAAAGACAGATTTTTATTCTTTCACATCCAGCGATGGGCCGTTAATTCATTCAACTCTGTTTTTGGGTTTTGAGACGCGCTGTTTAAAGTATCAATCACACAGCGTAAGCTTTCGATCATCATTCACCGCTGTTTTGATCGGATTTGAAGAGAGGTCATTACACCAAATCCATTTTTCTATCCGTTTCTTCTTCTTGAAGATTCACGAGAGACTTCATCTACGGTTCACTGCTGCTTGGTGTTTAGTGGGTCTCTGAGCAGTCATGAGAATCGCGCGATGATTCGCGAAAACACAGAATTGAGCATCCGATGCCTTTTATCAAGATTACGAGAAAGATTACAAAGCAAGGAATCTCTGCTCATCCCAGGAGAAGGCAAAAAACGTTAATTAACCGATGATCAGCATATAAGAATGTTTTTGCTTCTCTCTCTCCACTTCCCAACCGATCAACGATCGCAAATAAGTTACATGATTATTTCACCCAAAGTGAATGTTGAAGCAGCAAAGCCGATAATCTCTTTGTCCGATGAAATCTCTTTTTACTAGTGCAATGTCCCGTTCATCACGCGCTCGCCCAATTAATGATCTCATCTAATTCTTTCCATTCGCTCTTTCCATCTGAACCCAACCTACATTTCTTTTTCCTATTACCGATTCAGTTCCGCGCAAAAGTCACCAACTAAGCTTGTTGTAGCTCTTATGATTACAAAACGAAACAACAAGCAAGCTCGCTTTGAGAGGAGAGAGCTCTTCGAAGCTCGATAATAAGCAATTTTACCGTTTTGTTACGTTTTATTTAATTTATTGTTGCTTTTTCAGTTGTTTATACAAAAATTAAAAAAAAAATGTAAAGAAAAATTATTATTGAACTCTTTTTTCCATTTTCTTTCGTTTACGTTTTCAACTCTTTCGCCTCATTCTTTCGCTCGGTACGATTGAAATCTTAATTTGAATAGTTTTTTTTTTCTTCTGCTTCTCGTCGCTTTCTTTGTTGGAGGAGAGCTTGTGATTGGGGTGAAGTGTGGAGGTTTGATCAGAAGGAGCTTAAGGTTCATCAACGTCTCGAACACCCCTGCGCTCTGAGTGTTTTGTCATTTCTGTTTTATCCCGCGGATCGTTCGATGTAGTTTCGTTTTATTATTTATTTTTTTCAACAGCATAACAGCAGAGAGCTTCGCGAAACACACAATTAACTAATAAGAAGATGAAAAGTAGCTTTTATTTCGCGTTCTTTTGTACGAAGCAAACGGAGAAGCAAAAGCAACAACAAAGCGTTCAGTTTTAGTCGAGGTTTTTAGTGCTATTTGTTTTGGGTCATGAACTCTCTTCTTTTTCTGGTGCGGTGTGTGCGCTCGCGATGTGAACGGAACAGAGAATGGAAGGCATAAAGAGATGTAACTAGTTGACTACGATTATCGATTTGTTTTCTTTCTCGACTTTGCTTGAGACTAAAGAGTTTGGAGGCCAATGCTTGTAAGGAATCCAATTGACTTCGACTCAACAATAAAGCACTTCAAAGATCTACATGAGAAAAAAGTTATTTAAGAAAAAAAAATTCTTCTCCTAAAGTCAAGGTCGATCCAGTGAGAAGAGATGAAATATTATCTGCGACAATTATCAATGTCGGCGACTATTCATCATGCTTGATGAAGCAGAAGAAGCAGACAACAGGTTAATTCTACACTCGACTTATCAACAATTATCGGAAAAACAACTCGCAGACGCTCACGTAAGGTAAATTCGCGAGACTCTCATGCATTGCCGAAAAAAAAAAACATTTATCAATTACGTTGACAAATCGCCGTTTAAAGGCTTGCGGTGTGTGAAGGCACAACCAACACACGAGCGAGAGAGATATTTTGACTTACTGGTTGCGCTTTATCGAGTCGGAATTGCTTCGTAGCGCTTCTCACTTTTTTTCTCATCGACCAAAAAAAAAATATTTCCAAATATAAATCAAAACACGTTTTTCTGTCTGTTCATCTTTTCGCGGTAAGCAAATATGTGCTTAATTCTCATATCTGTTCGATGAATAGGCGGATTCCGGATTCATTGTGTTATCTTTCGTGTCGCTGTTGCTTCTTTTTCTAAGATTTTTCCTGTCGTCCGAAATCGAATAAAAACGCTTCAAATCATATTCAACACAGATGTCTATCGATAATTCTTTTAGCTTTTTGTTATTTTTGCGAGAGCTTCCAGTGAACGTGGTGACAGACGAATGAGAGAGAGAGAAATTTATTTCGTAGGTGCCTAACCATTAATGGACTCGGAAAATGATTTATGAGTCAGATTATGCAACAAACACTTCGAGCAGCGAATTAGTGAAGAGAAATTTGTTTCTCGACAAACGATTTTATGCTCCGCGTTGGCCGAGATAATATTCTCTCGCTTGGGATAATTTAATTAATGAATTACGTCTTCTCGTTTAATTTATCAAAGTTCAATCAACCGTTTTTCGTTTGCTTTCAGTTGCGAGCGTCTCGAGAAAAATGATTTGTCGTTTAGAAAATTAAGTGTCGCGATGACACAGAGTAAAGATCTCTTTGACATATTCGATTCTTTCTTCGGGTTTAAACAAGCAGCTTAAGCTGTTAACTAGATTTGTGCTTCGGCTCTTTTTTCCCTTTCCCCCCGCAGATGCTGAGAAGTAAAAACAATTCATGCTTCGTTCTCTCGTTTCTCTTCGTTGTTTTTGGGGAACCGCTTGAACGACCGCGACGCGTTCGTTGACAAAACAGCATTAATTCCGACTGATTTATCTCTTAAGTGACTGGCGAGTGCTCTTGTTGCTCACCTTTTTGCTGTGTCACACATCTCGTGGTGGCGCTTGGCTGCTTGTCGGATATCAACTCGACCGTTCCTAATCGTCTAACGCTTTTTCAATTAGCAACATGCATAGCAATCAGAGTGCGAATTATCTTCTCGCTGCTGACGCCAAATGGTGAACTCGCATCTCGCCAAAGCAGACGAAGCCAATTATGCTTTCGAGAGAAATCAAGACATTTCCAAATGACCTCAAAAGTGAGACAAAGTTTTCTCTGCTCGACACATCGTAATACACTTTTGATTAACCAATTTGGATAGAGGGAAACGGAGACGACGAAAACAAACATCGGATGTATCCGAATGGAGGGTCATGTCAATATTTAAAAGTAGCACGTCTTTTTTACCCATCAACAACTCACACACACTCAAGCACAAATACACACATCGACAGCGAGTGAGAGAGATAATTCATAAACAATAATGCTCGATCTTGTTTTTTCGTTGTTGCCGTTTTTATATTTCTCCATTGCATTTGTGTTCGTTTCACAATATTTTAGTCTTATTTAGTCTCGTTTTTTTCCGCCTCTGTGTGTATAGAGAAAAAATTGATTTTTCAACGATAAAAAATAGTCTCGAGGTGTATATCTATCTATGCTGTTTCTTTTTAAAACGCTATGCTTTTCCTATTTACATTGGGCTCGGGGGGACGGAGTTGAGTTTTTTTTTTATTCGCAAAAGGCACAAGTGAAGCGCTCGAGGGGGGAGATTTAAGAAGTTGTGTCACTTGCTCGTCTTCGTTCGACGATATCGTCACTAACCCTTTCTTAGTGTTAAACATAGAAGTGTGACACGAAAAATAATAAAATATAAAAAAACACAACAATCGACTTTTCTGACATTTGCTCTACTTCTGCTTGCGATTTTTCTTTTTCTGCTCGGCTCGTTTATCGCAATTTAAAGGTATTTCGCGAAAAGGTTGCGCCAATGGATTCAAGCCCAATGAGTTTTATCACAGAAGCTAATTTATTTCTCATTTTTCTCAACCTCACAACTCTTTAATTGATTTAATGACGAGGTGTGCGGCCCGTCGTTTGGTTAGAGAGAGAGAGAAGGGGCGGTGGGAATTAATTAGAAGCATGATTGCTTAAGATTTATGTTTCAATTCACGGCGCTATGTTAGCAAACAACAACAACTGAAGTAGTAGCGATCAAACATTTTTTTCTTTCCTTTCGCAATATTTACAACAATCACCGTGAAAAACGAAAAAAAAAATGTTACAAATAAAAAAACTTTTCCAACATTTTCGAAAAAAAAAACTTTTTTTCATTCATAATTTTTCTTTTCATTTGTTGTCGCGGAAACATTTTTCATTCAACATTTTTCTCTCACTCATCACTATCACTCTACACACACCTAAGCAGAATTAGGTGAAAAAAATTCAACTTACCTCTTATCACTTTAATGACGAAAGAAAATCCACTGTCGATTGCAAAAAAAATCCAAAAGTGTCGGAAAGAGTCAATTTGAGATTTATTTAACCGTGTCAACAGTTTAATCCAATTAAAATCTCAAGTTCAAAATTGTTTCTTTCTTGCGGTTAATTGTTTTCGTCTCTCTTCAATAGTCACACACAGTTCGAGTTAATGTCAATCACTCTCGTAATTTTCTTTTCACTCGGAAAATGTAAATTTATTACTTTTACTTCCTTATCAGTAATCACGATCCCAATTATCTTCTTTTTCAGTTTCTTTATTTGTTTGTCGTCACTTTAACTTTCTGTTATCAATTTGTCACTTAATCTTCTTTTAATTCTGTAGAAGCTTAATCAATCAATTTATTTGTCTTTCAATCAATTCGATCTCGTCTCGAACAAATTTGTTTTTTTGATGTCAGCGAGTGACTTTTCACAGTTCACAATTTAAACAATCTCAAAATCACAAATCGTCAGTTTAGTTTTCACAGTTTTTTTACACAAATTAAATCCGTCTATTGATCTTCTTTGATTTTTTCTGCACAACTTAATCGCTTCCGCGACTTTTGATTCATGAATTTTTATTTTAAATTTGTAGAATTTCTTATTTTCAATGAAACAAATATTTTTTTTTCCTTGCTTTTCCTTCACACAGCTGAGAGAAATAACTTTTTTCAATAATATTTTCTGTGAGAAACGCCGTCTCGGCCACTTACGACTTTAACGCTTACGATGATTTTTTCATACTGAATGTGTACTATGAACATTAATTGAATCAGTGAGGAAAACAATCATACGAAAATATCGAAACGTTCGTTTATGATTCGGTTCAATTCGTTTTTTGAGAGCGTTCGACGAGAGCGGATTGAGAGAGAGAATGTGTGCGAGAGAGAGAACGAAGAGGATGAGACTCGACTTAAGCGGTTGTTGATATCTTGGTTGATATAGTTAAAGTATAGTATCACAATACATAATGTCGAAGAGACGCTCAATTCCCCGGCTAGACGAACATTTCGAGAGAACGAGAGAGAGCACAACAAAGTGAAATGAGTGTGAGAGATAAAGATTACAAGCTTGACAGAGACACGCTTAAATGTTTAAAATAACGAAAAGTATTTCTTTTCTTATTCTCTCTTCGCTTTTGGGTTTTCGCGTAAGCACATAACGCCCAATTAATATTTGTGTGCTAATAGTTGCTTAATTATAAGCGGGTTAGACAGTTGGCAGTTGTTCGCAACTTGAATGGTCTGTCAATGAGAGGCTGCAAGGAAAATCAATGCATCGAGTTTTCCAGTGGAGTCAGTAGCACTTAATTTGATTACCTATCAGCTGCGAGTGCAGATACCTACAACAATGTGAATGGATATTTTGATATTCTCACTCGTCATCTGTAGACTCAACTCTCTCTCTCTCTATCCTCCCTCTCACACTTCTTGTTTCCCGCTTATATACATTTTCCATTGTTCAAGTGATTGTGTGTGTTTTGTGTTGGATATTTCTCTCTCTCACATATTTTTTTTCGTCTTTTCTTTCTCATTACGGATTTTTATTGAAAAAATAATAAAATATAAAAATATACGAACACAGATATTCTTCGGGGGCCCCTTCGGAATGAATGGAATGAGTAGAGAAAATGAAATGAATGGGAAAGAGAGACGAAACGCAAGAAGACAAAAAAAAAGTCCGCCGTCGAGTAGATTGTGGAAAAATGTTTTTTTTCTTCTTCTCTTCATGCTTCTTCTCGGTATTACGAACGTACGTAAAACATAAATTTGTATAAGCAGCAGAAAAGGGGAATTTTCTGCATATACTCTAGCACATATTGCTTTGCCTTCCTTTTGCTCGGAAGAAAATTTTATGTTTTCGGGGTGAGATGAAGGGAAAAAAAAGTATCAGGGGTGCCAATAAAACAAGAAGGCAAATTCAGCGCTCGACTGGTGTCCCATATCTTCACCGACACTCATACAACAGAAGGCTATTAAATTATGGCCGGGGATGATTATGGGTCTGTTCGGAGTCGCTCATAAACTTGTTTGCTTTGCTGTTTCGCCAACCCTGCGATTCATCGTTCATAAAACAACAACACGGAAGGTTACAAAACGAAAAAAAAGAATATTTTGTATACATTATAGGCAAATGAGTACGGCGTTCTGTTTAAGCTCAAAAGTATGTGTACATGTCGTCGAGTTGATGTGAAAAAAATTCAATGACAGTTCTGCTTCTTCTTCATCGTTGCGACTGCTTATCGTTTAATTGAAAACATGTGAAAAACAAACTTTCGTCATAAGCAGTAATCGCTTTACAGGCATCAAAACGACGATAATGGTTGAAAGCTTTAAAAAGCTCTTGAGGTTGAAGGGTGACTAGTCAATTATGTGTCTTAAGTTCTTTACACAACAAAAAATTGGCTTGTCACCCTTCTCATTGAGTCCTATTCACCCTTTCAATGATTTTCAACTTTTGCCGACTTTTTCACTTAAAAACGATGAAATTTAATGGGATCTCTCGTTCGGCTCATAATGAAAATGCTTTGAGATTATATTTTTTTTTGCCCGAAACTCAGACGAGGAAGAGCTTTTCGAGTGAAAATTTGTCATTCGATCAAAAACGAGGAAAATAAGCCTCGCATTCATTAACCAAACAGAAAAGAGACATTAAAATCATGGGAAATCAGGAAGGAGACGTTTCATGCCTGTAAAGTCGACAACAAAGTGGCATTTGGGAGATTGATGGGTTGAAGTCTTCCACGAAGCGCTTGCGGGTGGAAAGCAAGTGAAGGAGAATGGGAACTCTCGCTTTTATTCATTCACCAAACAAAGCCTCTTCATATTCTTATAAACATTCTTCTAAAATATGATTCTCTTCTCCCATGACAATTAAGCAATGTAAGCGTAAATTTTCCCTTCTCTCTGCTTCTTCTACACATGTGATGATGATAAAAGCATCCGATAAAAAGATGGAAACACTTTTTCGCGTCAGGATTCGAGAAAATGCGAAGAATTTAATTTATTTAGATAATTTATGTTGTAACACTAAACGGGGAAGCGACGGTTGCGAACGGTATCGAAGTAACGAGGTTCAGGTTTGAGGAGGGCAGAGTTTCTCCTTCTCAAGTTTAAATAAAAATTACATTAAACATAGCTAAACAGGCCGATAAAATTCTTCGCCTACCGGTTTCACCTCACAGCAGCTTTCGCTTCTGTGTTGTCCATATTTTCGTTTCTACTCCACTTCGACTCTATAAAATTACGAAAATATGTTCCCGAGGACTGCTTTCCACAAAGGAGAATTTACATAAAAACATCCACTTTCACAATGGCGCGATCTGAGGCTCAGAACATAAATTTTGTTACGCAAGGTGTTTCGGCTTTCTTCTTCAAAGATTATGTAACGATTTTTTTCCCTTCGTAACCGCTCCCAAGTCGACATGATTTACAAACATTACCGAGGCTGCTGGAATATATTAACGCGCGGAAAAATCTCTGCGGGACTCGAAGCAAAAGGACGGAGAAAGGAGAAGAAAATAATTGGAAAAGAACTATTTTACTTGTTCCATCTTATAATGAAAGCGAAGTCGTCTTCTGTTGTGTGGGAGCTTTGAAACCAAGCGACAAAAGCTTTTTTTTTGTGCTTGGAAGAGCGACATTTAAATGAGAACACAATGAAAGTGACAATTAAAGTAATTTCAAGCTGCATGAAATTTAAAAATCACAAAGGAGATTAGATAAGTCGCTTCTCCGTCTCTGCTTTGAGGGAAAAACACTTGAAGGATTCTCAGGAGAACACGAATGTATGTGGAAAATCTGGCCATAAATTTTCATTCACTTTTTCGATCATTTTTCTTCCTCGCGAGCTCGAAAACGTGAAGCTCATTTTAACATTTTCCGCACGTTTTCCGCTTCCACAATTGAAGCTCTCTCTCTCAAAAAAGCGCAGTTGGTCAGAGGAAGCAGGAATTGTGGACAATCAGCAAAGCTGAATCATTCCGAAAAATTGTTGAAGCTTTGCTCAATTAAAGAATTGACAATAATTGCTATGAAAATGACTTTGAAACAAATGAACAAACAAACTTCGCACACAGAAAGAACATTAAAATCAATAATCGCTAAACCTTTTCAGCACACACGAAAGCGATTGCATGTGTGAGAGCTGAGAAGCGACGACGAGCAGCGAGTAAACGGCGAAAAATTCAAATGATATCATAATAATTGTTTGGATGAATAAGAAACTTAAATCGCATTTTGTTTTCGAACATGGAAATCGAGTGCATTATAATTATTTTGATTGCCCTGTGTGCACACAATGTCATTGCAATCGGCGTTTGAATGTGTGCTTATAAACAGAAGTTTTATGCTTCAATCAGTGAGTTCACTTGACTCAACATTGAACCTTCAAAGTTTCTGAACACTCATCCTGACCTGATGGATCAAATGAAACTGATTCTCATTCCCTTAAAGAATCACAACGTAATTAAAACTCAATCCCAGTCAACGACTTCATTCTCAGCACATCTTGAAACGTGCAGCATCGCCGTAAAGTGAAACATCTCGTTTCGATTTCTCCAGCAGATTGCAGCGACAGCGAAAACTTTATTTACAGTCACTCAACAAATTGTCTAATAAAATTATTAATAGCAAATGCAGTTTAATTGAGATGTAATGTCACTATTGTTCAAGTTAAAATCAATTAAAATAGCGTTTGCTCGCTGACTTTGCTGTTGCGCTTTTTCATATGCAATTTCGTTAATTTGTCGAGCTCGTATGTTCGTTTCAACGATTCCGTTTGTAAATGAATGATTTTTTGTTTCGACTGAACGCGGTAACTCGACAGATGACGTAACGACAAATATTGTGAGATGAACATTCTGCGATTAGCGGGATTCCCATTCTCTTACGTCAAACCAAAACTCCGACATAATAATTTTATTTTTTTACTTCTTAGAAATGACCTAAATATACATTTGCAGTGTTTTTATCTTTTGCCGAAACTTCGAATTGCTCTTTGGAAATATTTTCAATTGGAAATAACTCTAAAACATTTTCTATGAAGTCGAATCGGGTTCGTGTTTGTACATAAGCCAAACAGTGCTGAATGTTAAATTATATGTGACAGATCATCGCACATGAGAGCTGAGCGGGTGGTAAATGGGAATTAGTAGATAATATGTGCAAAGCTTTTATCCCTCGACAGCTCATCCAATGACGTCAATGCAATTCCAGACATTCGAGTCGTTGCAATTTATTTCGATTGACGGTTCCTTGAACTTGCCCAACACATCACCAAATTTACCATCACAGCCTCTCACTCTCGATGTTTATTATCGTTTTGTGTGACTTTAAACAGCATAATGAGAGATAATGGAATGAATAATTATGGCTCGAAATACATTCGCCGTGTCCATTTTCAGTACTCACTCGTCTACGAATTCGAATTCATTCAAATTAATAAACAATTCTCAATGATGATCATCTTTCTGTAGTTTAGCGGATAATCTTCTTCCTTAAATCTCAGTCGAAGGGCTTTGTACGTGAATTACGTTTGATTGCGATGAAGAGAACTCATTTTCGTATGTAACAGTCTTCACACTTTTCCCTTGGAAAATAAATCAACTATTTATAAATTAAGATATCATCTTCTCTTTACGCCGCAGCAAACAAGTTTAAACAATCGTAAAAGGTCGTGGCTACAAGTCTTGTTTTGATTCAAACCAAGGACAGTTCCACAAAACTCATATTTCTCCTCATCTATTAAACGATCTTAAATCGAGTTAATTAGAGTCGTTTCCAGGGCGTTGAAGAGTGTTAATAGTCTTCTCGCCTTGATGCCGAAAACGTTACGGCCTATGAAGACCTCAAACTTCTCTCATGTGCTCGCTCATTGCGCAATGGATCCAAAAGCCATCACAAATCTCCATAAAATCGCTTCATTGTTAAATTGACGAAGCCTCAAAATTGCTTTTCCTTGTCCGATGTTTCCGTGTGGAGAATTACTTTCTTTCATGATGAAGAGCAAGCAGATTGGGAAGTTGACGTTGAGGGAAAGAACGTTGAGATGAGATAACATAACATGACAGTTTGAGATCATAAAAGTGGTTTCGTTGACGGCATTGTTCATCAGTTCGGTGTCATTAAAAGATTTATTCGTCGCAAACATAAAACTTGGAAGTGAGTAAGTGACGAATCACACTCCCACCCACTCGAAATGAAAAATTATGTTCTCAACTTTGTGTCGTCCTAAAAATGATTTTATTGCTTTTGATTCTGAAATTGAGTTTAACAACAATAATCTCTACTTTCGTCTTTGTCAAGAGCTTAGGACATTGCCTTTGTCTTTCCCTCTCTGTCTCTCGTTCTCTGTCATTGAAGCTATCATTACATGAATCTGAAGTTTACGAGCAAGTAGCTCGCTTATCAGGGAACAGCAAAGTTCTTAAAAATGTAAATTAATTAATGCCTGACTACCGTTCATAAATTAAAAGCGAAAAAGCTCTCTCTGTAATTTCTGATACATAAACATCGCATCGCTCTGAACAAATGGAAAAATAAAATTATGAGCGATTAAAGAAATGCCAGTGGTGATGACGATTGTCGTTGGGGAGAGAAACAACATCGCAAGCACCGCGAGAAGAGTTTATTGCTTCTGTTTCTGGTTCGAGTTTATGAGTAGATCGCATGCGGTGGCATTCGCCGAGAAAAGAGTTTTGCGTTGGATGTGAGAATGAGATTGTTGTCGAGTGGAGTCATGTCTAGTCTTGTGTCCCGCGATCATTAACAGATTATTGGCTGTAAGCGGATTTTTGTAAAACATCCAAAACGAACTTGTGAAGTTTCACATGGAAGAGAAAAAGCTTCGAAGTTTTCATCATAAATTTATTTCAGACAAATCATTTTATGACTTCGCTTCGTCGCTCGAACCTTTTATTAGCTGTTGATGACCTTTTGTTAAGAGAATCAACAGAGGCAGCGTCTGCTTTTCATCCGTTACGACGCAAATCCAAAGAAGCTCGTTCAATTTCACATTTTATCGCTTCGAAGAGCTTGGCACCTCTTAATCCCTCCAGCATTTTATCGACAACAATCGAACGAAAAAAAAAGAAATGAAATTGAAGCCGCGAGCGTTTCAAACCGAATTAACAGCATCTGTCAAAATATTTCTTTGTACGAAAAGCTCTCGGACATCGGATTAATTCTCGAATGGTTCAATAAAAGTCTTGAAATGTAACGACGACTAATAAAAACAGTTTGTCTGACTATTCGATTCAATGAAGAGACTCAAGAATATTCGAGGAGCAACAAAAAAATTTGTCTAAGCTGCGATTCGAGGAAGGAGGAGAAGAAATATATCCAAGAAGAATAAGGTTAACAGGTTTAAGACTTCGGGCAAAAGATTTGCGCTGCACACAGATCAACAGTTTATAAACGCTTCGAAGCAGAATTTCATTGCGAACGATTTTGATTTCATTGCACTGACCGAAGACCAGAAAAATAAAACATACAAACAGAAATTAAAATAAATTAAAACAATCCAAGAAGCAAAACGATAAGCGAACGCAAAGTGGAAAACCCTGAGCGTTGTGTAGTTGCGTTGAATCGCGTCCAACTTGCGCGAAGAATCGTTTCTCATGACAATTAAACTTCCACCTCGCTGTGCGCTTGCTAAACAGACATTAACGAAGATCATCGCCAACAATTTTATTATGAATGCATCTTCTCGTTTGCTTCTTCTTCTGCCATTCCAATCCGTTGCGCTTCTTATTTCTTTTCAGTTCGATACACTTTCATCGTGTTGTGTGAGAATCTGCGAATGTAAAGCGTCATTTGAATTCCTCTCCAGCTCGTAGAGAATTACAGGAAAAAAGAAATCTCAATGATCGGAATATCTCTCGTCAAAAGTTTCCACTTAAATTTTATGAAACTTTATTGTTAGCAGAGACAAAAGAAATCTAAAGCTTCACATAATCATTTGAATTATGTTTTTGCTGCATTATTTTAATACTTGAGCATTTCTCGTTCACTCTCTCAGCCTGCCAAATGCACAGAAGCAAAAAGGACGGGAGAAAAAAAAGTTTTCGTTTTTTATTTTTTTGCAACGATGAGAAAACAAAAAAAAACTTTTTAGTTTGAAGCACAGTTCGGAGTCATAGTTGAACAGTGAGTAGGGTGGTTTGAGAGATTGTGGATGAAATCCCGAAGATTAATTAAATGCTTGAACATTCCCTAATGCATTCACCAACCCTTTAGATAATTTCATGTATTCAATTCTTCGCTTCTTGTTCCGTTTATGTTATGTTATCTGAAGATGAAGATAACTTTTCTCCTTCTCTTCGCCAACGAGAGAGAGAGATACGAGCAAAAGCTTTGCGGATGGGAAAATTTACTGCACGTTATAAGAAGCACGTAACGTCAAAACGGAGTCAGAGGATATGGAATCGAATAAAAAATGTAAAAGATAACTCAAGGATTGCATCATCGTCGGTCTCGTGGAAGGTTTGAATTTCTTCATTCTCGTTAAACTTCGAAGTGAGAATTAATAGATTTCGCAACCAAGCACAAATCCTTCAACTCAAAAGCTCCTTATCGTGTTGTCCGCCCAACCCCCAAAAACATCCGAAAAATAAATGTATTCATGACCAGACGCATTCTCTAGACTTTTGCTGAAGCAGCACAAAAAAAAGTAAATAGTGAAACAAACAAACAGAGAACTTTCCTCTCTCTCTTCTTTTGCCAAAAAAAAAAAGTTTTCGTCATGCGAGAAAATGGCAACAAAAAAGTCCATTGCACTCTGAAAAATCGAGATTGGATTGAGGAGCGGGAAAGGAGGAAGGCGAGAGAGGGAAAATGGAAAACTTTATCTACCAACCGGCATTTATCATAGTGAAAACGAGGGAGCTAGGAAGTTCATCAGTGATGTCAGTTTCTTGTGAATTCCCAAATGAAGTTCGTCATCTAATTCTCGGAATTTTATGATGCGAAACCTCAAAGCTTCTCCACGTTTGCTGTCACTGTATGGCTTCCGAACTTACCCCGATTTCATTCTTTTTTTCATTTCAAAGTATTTCTCCGATGCTTTGATAAAAAGCTACATTCGTAGAGAGAGAAATTTTCATGGCAGCAGAAGCAACAACAGAGAACAGAGGGACTTTCCATCAGAGTTTTAGGTTTTTCTGACTCACTCCTTTCGCTTCTTCCTTGTGTACAACAGAACGAGTTGCAATTGCACTCTACACGTCTAGCATGAGATGAAAGTTTATCAATGTTTTTCTGAGGAGGATGAGCAAGTTGCATGGGCACGTGAAAACTGAAATGTGGGAGTTGAAGAGTTGCAAAAATTGGATCTGATGCTTTTTCCATCTCTCGTGTCTTCACTCCTGAACGTAAACTCTAAAACTTTTTCAACAACTCGTCCATTGCTAGTTTTAAACAAGGAAGCCGCAATACGAACACATTCAGGCAATTATTAATTTTAGGCAGAAGCAAAAGTTAAATGAAAAGTGTTTCGAATTGAATTTTTTTTTTGTGCTGAGCTTCAACCATCCAACGAGTCAGTCAGAAAATTCTCTGCTTTCCACTTTTAATGGATGCTTGAACCTCAAAGTTGTGGTCTGACTTCACTAAACATTTTCATTGCACTTTGATGCAAGTAATTTTACTCTTCACACTTTTACGACTCATGATTTGTTTTTCAGAGTTCGCGTAATAAACTTTACGATTCAATTACAATAACAAGGAGAAATAAAGTTGTGAGGAGTTAACAGATTTACAACAGCAGTGAGAAGTCACCTGGACTTGCCTCGTGATGTACTCACGCGAACCGAAAACAAATAAAAATTTAATCACAGCAATCGACAAACAATAAATATTCTGCTTGATTTAAACACTCGCGAAATTTGAAACTTACGAATCAAAATTCTCGTGAACAACGAAAAAATATTTTTAAAACAACTTTTGGAGATTTTATTAACATCATGCGAGAGGTCGTCGTCATTCAAATTGGTCAGTGCGGCAACAAGATCGGCGAGAAAGTGAGAGGATGAGGTCATTGCGCAATTCAATTGACTTTTAAAATCTTCTTCTTTTTTAAACAGTTTTGGGAAACAATCTCGGACGAGCACAACATTTCCCGATGCGGTCACTTCTACGGCAACAGTTTTCTTCCTTTCCAAAGACTAAATGTTTATTACAATTGCGTACAGAAGAGCAGATACGTTCCGCGAGTCGTCATGACTGATCTCGAGCCAAGTCAAATTTCATCGCTTAGGAGAAGTGCATTCGGTCAATTGTTCAATCCAGACAATTGCATCATGGGAACTCAAGGCGCAGGCAACAACTGGGCGAGAGGTTTCTACACAGAAGGCGCGGAAATAATGGATAGCTTACTCGATTGCACAAGAAAGCAAGCGGAGAACTGCGATTGTTTACAAGGATTTCAGCTGCTCCATTCGATTGGAGGAGGAAGTGGATCAGGAATGGGAAGTTTAATGGTCACGAACCTTCATGACGAGTATCCGGGTCGAATCATCAACAGCTTCACAGTGATTCCATCGGAGAAAGTTTCCGAAACAGTCGTCGAACCTTACAACGCGGTGCTAAGTCTCAAGGAGTTGATATCACACACAGACGAAACAATCACGTTCGACAACGAAGCTCTTTACGATATTTGTCAGAAAACATTGAAGATCGATAAGCCGACGATGGGAGATTTAAATTATTTGATCTCAACAGCGATGGCAGGAGTCACAGCTTGCTTTCGTTATCCCGGTCAACTCAATGCCGATCTCAGGAAACTGATGGTCAACATGTGTCCCTATCCAAGACTGAAATTCTTCATCCCCGGCTATGCGCCGTTAACCTCGCGACTCAACAGTATCGTTTACGAAGATAAAACCGTTTTCGATCTCGTCAAGCAATTGTTTAATCCGAGTTATCAGATGGCTGGCTTTGACTGGACTAAAGGAAAGTATTTGACATGCGCTGGTATCTTCCGAGGTCTCGTTTCATCGAAGGAAGTTGAGCAAGCGATGGTAAATGTTCAATCTGATAACAAAGAGAGCTTCGTCAATTGGATTCCGAATAACATCAAGACCGCGATCTGCGATATTCCACCGAAAGGTTTAGATTTTTCCGCGACTTTATTGTCCAACACGTCAGCGATCGTAAAAGTCTTTGAGAGATTGACGAATCAATTCGATACGATGTTCGATAAGAGAGCGTTTGTGCATTGGTACACGGGAGAAGGAATGGACGAGATGGAATTTACCGAAGCCAGAAATGCCCTTTACGATCTCTGCGAAGAATATGAAGAAGCGAGTAGGAATAGTCAAGACGAGAATGAACTTGCCGAATCTTGTTGCATTGATGACGACGATGGTTGCTCTGTCTGCTCTGAATGTGAAGACCCACGATGCACTTGCGAATGTTCAAATGACATCAAATCTTCTGGCGACTCATGAAAATCAAATCTCAACAACCTTTGACTTTGAGAAATTTTAATTTTTAATCATTAACAGTTTGAACGCTGAACAAGAAAGTTAAAAAAAATTAAAACTCTTCCAAATTTTTCGTGAAAAATCTGAATTTTCTTTTAAACCTTCAACAACTCAAACATCGAAATGCGTGAAATTATTTCAATCCAAATTGGAAACTGTGGGAACAAAGTTGGTCAGAAGGTGAGACACAAAAATATTTTGAGTTAAATTTCATTGAAATATTTCAACAGTTCTGGGAAATCATTTCTGATGAGCACACAATTAATCGCTGCGGTCACTTCTATGGAACGAGTCATTTAGCTTCACAGCGTTTGGACGTTTATTACGAAAGTGGCCCAAGAAACATTTTCGTTCCAAGAGTCGTCGCTTGTGATCTCGAAGCAAGCGCGATTAACAATCTCAAGTGCAGTTGCATCGGTCGATTATTCAATCCTGATTACTTTGTGAATGGAAAAGGAGGCGCTGGCAATAATTGGGCGAGAGGATATTACACCGACGGTGCTGAACTCATGGATCACGTTTTGGACATCGTGAGAACTCAAGCGGAGAAATGTGATTGCCTTCAGGGCTTCCAAGTAGTTCATTCGATTGGTGGCGGAAGTGGCTCAGGAATGGGAAGTTTGCTCCTCCACAAACTCAAAGATGAATATCCAGATCGAATCATCAATGCAAATTCGATAATTCCATCGCAAAAGGTTTCTGAGACTGTTGTCGAGCCGTACAATGCGATTTTGAGTCTCAACGAAATGATTTCCAACACAGATGAATCGATTTGTCTTGACAATGAAGCTCTCTTCGACATTTGCAAGAACACTTTGAAGCTTTGTCATCCGGTGATGGACGATTTAAATCATCTCGTGTCGATGACGATGGTTGGAATCTCAACATGTTTTCGATATCCAGGTCAACTGAACACTGATTTGAGAAAGATCATGACGAACATGGTTCCGTATCCTCGCCTTCATTTCTTCATCCCTGGCTTCGCTCCACTTTCGTCTCGATTGAGTCAAGATTATCATAAGATTACGCCATTAGATCTTATCCGACAGATTTTCGATGGTCGCAGTAACATGGTGGCGATTGATATGAAGGAAGGAAGATACTTAACGTGCGCTGCGATCTTTCGTGGCATCGTTTCATCGAAACAAATTGAAGAGCAGCTGCAGAATTATCAAGAACAACATTCTGATCGATTCATTAATTGGGTGCCGAATAATATCAAGACAGCGATTTGTGATATTGCGCCGCGTGGATTCAATTTAGCGGCGACTGTCATTAGCAACACGACTGCGATTCAATGCATGTTCAAACGTTTGATGGAGCAATATCAATCGATGTTTAGTAAAAGAGCTTTTGTTCATTGGTACACTGGAGAAGGAATGGATGAGCTTGAGTTTGTTACTGCACAAGAAGGACTTCAGAGTTTGATTGACGAATACAATGACTGCAACGATCAAGACGAAATTGGGGATTCCGATGACGACAGAGAAGAAATAGAGAAAAACGAAACTGACTTTGAATATTCTGCAAGAGAAGAAACAAGCTCTGAAAGTGAACGAGAATACAGTTCATGCTGAAAATACTTTAAACTTAAATTATTCAAAACATTCGAAATTAAATTTAATTCTCCAATTTAATTATGAAAGGTCAATGACCTCGGATTTTCATTTCCCAAAACAGTCTCACTCGCATTGCCAAAACAAACTCCAGAAAAAAAAGAAATGATAATGGATTCAGCCGCATTGACTCTTCGCCCTCAGCACAAACGAAGTCAAAGCTTGAATCGGACGAATTGCCGATAAATCGTTAGCCTTGAATCCACGAAGATTGTGCAAACAGCAATGTCACAATCAATTCTCTTCACACTGTGCATCGCCGTGAAATTTAATTACTCGACTTCGGAATGATTTTCTCCAGGAAATACTCGCCGAGAGACTCTTCGCTATCAGTCGCCTCGCTTTTCCCCCTCATTCTCGATAACCGACAAAAACCATCAGAGTTTTGCAGACACCGGAGTTGTTAAATTTTTTGTCCACAGCGAGCAGCAGAAAAATGACAGGAAAAACCTGTTTAATGAAAACATCCCCAGCGATCTGAGGGAGAAAACAATTTTCTGCTCTCCGATTGGAAATTTATTGCTGACAATTTGCTTCTTTCGGGATTTTCATTCGTTGGCGAATATTTTGATTGTTGAAGGTGGTCGACGAATAAAATCCCTTCAACAATTTCGACTCAAAGTTCTCTTGCTGCTCTTTCCTGTTAATCGATGCGTAAATTCCCGTGGAATAGCGGAAAAGGAATTAATGAAATAAGCGCTTGAATGGAAATCTAGGAATGAAATGCTTGTGAGGAAAGGTAAACGATTGCAAAGTGAATTAATAGTTAATGACTGAGAGCTCCACTAAAAGAACAACCTCAAAGCTTTAATCAAAACTGAAAGCACTAAACGTTGTGAACATGAATCTTAATTTATTTCTCTCACACGACCAGATTTCCTTATCATCCTTGCATCGACATTACAATAGATCATCGTGAAGATAAAACCGCCAATAACGACCTCGATCGAAGACGTTGCAATAAAACACTCAAAGCAATAAAGAAACACATGTAATGCTCTTGTCCAGCGCTACATAATCATAAATGAACGCAATTATCCGTCCGCTCTCCTTTTGCAACCTTTACAGAATGACATGGACGCGTATCGATGACCGAATAGCCACATAAAGCGCTTTCACATAGTTCGATAACACACCTCATCCCACTCGAACCCTCTAAATGGAGCATCGGAATAAAATAATTTGATGATAATATTTTTATGCACATCCCTCGACTGTGCGAGAAAGGGAGCTCAGTGTACGGAAATGGCATTAAGAACAATATTACATAAAAGCCTATCACATAATTTCAGAGCGACAAGCCTCCCCCCTATCTCTCTCACTACTCATCGAAAATATTGCTGTGAGACTCCATCGTGAAAATTCTCCAGCGATGTGTGTGCGTCGAAATGAATTGTGCGGGGAGGAGGTTTGGTGTATTACGTGCCTGACAGTCGAAGCTTTTGAGCAAAGGATGAAAAAGCGAAGCTTTTTTTTGCCCTTTTCTCGTTCTTGCCGAAACGCGATGAATCGCGTTCATACTCACGATTATGTTCCGCTGTTGAGAGTGATATCGTTGGAGGCGAAAAGCTTAGCTCGTTGTGCAAAAATGTTTCTGTTTCCCTTTTTCGTCTTCAAACTGCTGTTGAATATTTCACGAGCTTTTCTGTGGGAATGAGAAGCCCTTCGTGTTTACAACGAAAAGCGCTTCAAATGGAAGTACTGCACACATCTAACAGAGAATGTTTCGCTGCCTTATTGACCTCCCGAGACGATAAACTTGAATCACTTGCGTTCTCTCTCTTTCTTTTGCTCTGGCAATTCAAGGAAAACAATTGTTTGATGTTCGCAAGTCACTGGTTCTGCTTCGAAGCCTGAATAATTCATTCGTTTGATCTTCCGCTTGACATTCTGAACCTTCTAGAAGCCACAAACAAGTTTGAGCTTCGATAATAATTAATCAGATCAGAATCTGAAGGAGAATCGACTTCAATATGTCACACACATGTCTCACCGCCCCTTCTCGCCTTCAACTCTCCTCCTCTCTCTTCCTCCCGCTCTATTGTTCTTCTTGTCAGAGATTTTCGTCAGCCTAATGAATTTTCCATGAAGAAAATGAAAATTTTCTACACGAGAATCTCGAGCTTCCCTCAATCTGTGATTAAATGGCATGCCGGGGAGCGACATAATGATGTGAAGGAGAGAATTTAGATTCAACTGCGAACATCGAAAGCAATCAAATCATTGAAAATTTACCGTCGCAAATGCCACAACGAAAATGGTAAATAAACAATCACATTTATTGGGAGGCTGGCTGTCGTTTTCTTGGAACGGGGACAAGCTCATAATCGAATTTCCTATCCTAACAACAAAACACTCTTTAATGTGTTGATGTCGAACAAACATTTTCATTACAAACTCAAAGCTATTTACGAAGTCATCAGTAAACAAAGCAAAGCACAGCCATCGATACAAATCTCAAAGTGGAAATTAAAGCGATTCGGTTAAGAACGCTTTGTGCATCATCACCGTTTGCTATTGCGTACTCGCCTCGAACCGTAATCAAATTAATTACCTTTTAACCATTCATGGAGAGTGTGGTAGGAGAAGAGAGTTACGCACTTTTGAAGAGAATGTACGAGACAAGGGAATGAAAGTCATTAAAAATCTTCAACTCGGAAGCTGCTGCGTGATTGAAGGGTGTAAATGAAAATCCCCAACTCAACATGGCACGAGACTCTTTCATGTTTGCTTTCGAAATTAAATTTAACTTCATGAAGCGATAGCTCATTAAAAATTATTAAAAGAGCGACTTTTAACTCGTGTCAGTGAGAAATATTTGTCCTGCGGAGCTGAGGGAGGTTTTAATCTTTTAAGATCAGGGTTTCGAATAATTCTATTTTGTTCAATTTACGTTCATCATGAGGAAAAGAGAGAGCTTAGAGATCTTGTTTTTGGGTAGACCTCGTGAGAGGATTTGGTGAAAAAAAAAACTAGTTGAGGATAAGGACTAACCTTGATTGAAGTATCCATAGCGATTGCTTCCACGGTTTCAATGTTAAACAGCTTACTTCCTTATCTAAGTGCTTTCTATGAAGTTCGTCTTATCCCAGATGAGGATTCGAGAAGCAAACCCGGAACAGAGCGAAGGCTTTTATCAGAAGCTGCGTTGCGGCATACAAATGGGCCCAGTAATTGTGGGTTTGATTTAATACAGAAACATCAAACGATCGTCGTTAGGAACGAAATTTTTCGTCTTCTTCCCCTAAAAAGAAACACAAAAATCTTTTCCTCGCTTCAAGGCTCGAGAATGTTTTTATGTCGGGACGCTTTTGTCAAGCGAAATGGCTCGATTTTTATGCTCCCTCACACTCGTAATAAGTGCACATAACATTTATGCGGTCGGATGGTGTTTACAAGCATCCACCAGAGCAGTTTAAAACCGTACGAAGAGCGAGAGCACAGTCGAGGAATTGAAACCAATAAAAAATTATGTTGAGAGGCAGGGAAAGAAATGAAGAGGCAGAAGAAAAAGATTGTAATGTGGAATAATAATCTCACACAAATTCACATAATTCAAGATCAAAAACCTTTTTGCTGGACGCAGTTGAGAAGTGGATTGTTTGTATATAAATATCTCGCAACAAACCCAAAGCAGCGAGAGCAGCAAACGTAGAGTTAGTTAAAGCGGTCAAGCAAAAAAGTAAGAAGCAAAACATAAAATTGTAGGAAAAAAGGTTCAAGAAGAATTGAAATGAAATTAAAATGAACTGTTAGCGCGGATTTACATTAAGTCGAGAGATGGAATGTGATTTTCAGAATGTTTTGAATGAATTTTTCTTTTGAGCGAAGGGAAAATATTTTCCAAATCAAATTGATCGAAGGAAAAAGCTTTGAGAAGTGAAAATCTCATCAGACCTTTCGTAACTTGGAGTGTCGATTACCGACCGCAATTAAAAGCTCTTGGAAGGCGTTCGCAATCTCGTAGAAGAAATTAGCGATAAGAAAACATTTCTGAGAAGATTGCAAGTTCAATCATTTCGCAAACATCTTGAGAACCAAACCAGTCGCGTTAAAAAGCTTTCAACCTTTCCACCAGACAAATCTTTTCGTTTATTTTTGATTCTTTATTTGTTTGTTTTAAACTTTTTTTCGATTTCTTTAAATCGCGACTTCTTAAATATTTCCAACTCGCTCTGATGCTGTCGAGTGCTTTACACAAATTTCTTTCAGAATGCGCGCGCTCTTCTTTCTTCGTTGTCGCGCAAAGCAATCGCCTCTCGAAGATTAAAGTCTCTGCTCATTCTTCTTCTCGATTTCACTTTGGTATTTCCTTCTCAAGCGTTTGTCTTGTTGTTGCACTCGACTTGGATAAAGTTTTACAGTTCTCGCGTCACGCGGACCATAACCAAGCACCGCTGTAAAGTTACGTGTATGATTTTATTAATATTTCCCTCTGTTTCTTCGTCTCCGACTTTGTTTATCAGTGATGTCAGTGGAGGAGAACAGAAGCGCTTAGATTGAGGTTCAAGAAGCCAACACTAGCGGAGACCGCCTCGTGACGCTCTTCGTATGTTAATAAGAATGGTAAGCAATAAGTTGTAAAGTCGTAAAGGAGGAAAGAAAGCCACGAAGATCAAGAACTGTAATTGAGCATTGAATATATCGGAATTTCATAGCGAATGCTACACAGACTCAGACAATTTATGTTCTCGCTTGTACTTGAAAGACCAGGAAGCGAGTACGTGCATCAAAAAGTCTTCACTCTTCAACTTTTACATCAAAGCAAAGCTTCTGCTGAAATTTTAATTCTCCCCTCCGGGAAATTCATTTCCACCTCTGAGTTTTTTTAATTACAATCTTCAACCCCATCATGCTTTCTAAAACCATTTCATTTTTCTCCTAGATTGTCGTCCTTGCTCCTCGCAAAGCACCGAGAGAGAAAATATGAAGATAGAACAAACAGCAAGGAGAACGAGAAGGAAAGACGAAGATGCTTTCGTTGTAATTACATAAATCATAAAGTTTTTTGTCTTCCTTTTCTCTCTTCGCATAACTTATTCTGCTTGTGCTAGCAGGCACTTGATTCTCGTTTGGATATTTCATTCGTCGTAATGACTCTTTGGTTACTCGCAAACATAAAACGTCGACATCGTCGGAGGAGATTGGAAGGAAAGAATACAATTTGCTATCATTTCTCATTCGTGTTGGAGGTACGTAGAACAAGAGAAGGAAGGGAAGTAAAATTCCGTCTCTTGCTCGTGTGCTTTCAGTTGATGCTCAATTTTTTTCCCATCGTCTCGGAAAATGTTTTTCATTCACGAGTGAGCATTCTGAAATATAGTTCGGGGTAGCAATCAATTTATTTGTCGAGCTCGACGAGAGTTATCTGCTCCAGACAGTCAGCTCATCTTTCGTCTGATGCACTTGAGCCCTTCTCCACTTAATAAATTCAGTTGGTGTGACTTCAGGGCAGCCGAATTCATCAACAGTCTTAATTGATTTCGTACAAAAGATTTTTTACGATGTGCGAATGAATTAATAATTCATATTCACTTTCAATTCCCATCGCAGCGCAGTCGAGCGTAATTTATGTCAGTTTAATTCAAATTAAGAAATTAAAGCGAGAAGTCGAAACTTGTTTCTCGCGGCGTCTCAGCGCTAATTGATGCTGACATCGGCTTAAGCATTTGATTAGCTCGAAAATAGTCGAATTTGAATTTCAATGCATTGATTTAAACAAATTTATTCCGGCATCTTAGACAAAGTGATAACGCTGACAAGGGAATGCTACCGTTGTCGTCTGAATAGCTTGATTAGATTGACGTGATCTGTGGGTGGCAAGTCATTCAAACTTAAGACGTTTACCTACAAAAAAAAACGACTTCAAAGATCCTTCTGAGAAGCTCTCGAAATATTTCGAAGAAATTTCTTTTACTCATTCGGACTTTATCTTGAGAATCATGAAATCAAGTTCAACACGCGCCAATCCAGTCGAGCGAAAACAGTGGAAGCGATGAAAGCATTGGAGAGCAGAAAAACTGGTTCTCGATGTGTTTTGTGTTTTCACCTCATCGGCAAAGCAGCAGATTAAGAACTCAGAGAGCCTCTGGAATTCTTATCGAATCTTCAAGCTTATACAACATTTCAACAAGCATTAAGAATGGATATGACAAAACATTATAACACACAGTGAGCGAGAGAGAGAGATTTCCATCTCTAAAAGAAGCGTTGAAGACGAAGAAGAGATTGTCAGTGTCGGACCGATGAGAAATTAATCGAGTTTCCAGATTTGAGACAGACGTCGAGACTTTAGAAAATCTCTTTCTTCCCAACAAAGCAACCGAACCAAAACCGAATGAAGGAGTCAACGTCATGGACTCATAATACACTCGACTCTGAGTGGATATGAGAATGTGGAAGCTCACGACAAAAACGAGTATTACTAGATATTTTTTTCACTTTCATTTCGACTTGTTATGGCTTTTAAAGAGTTTGTTTATACAACAAACGCAACGATAAAACCATAAGTCGCTCGATTGTAAGATATTGTAAAAGGGCGAGAGCTTTTAAAAGTCCGCAATGGAACAATTGTTTAATTAATGGGAATTTTCTTGGCAACTGCACAATTGCATTTGCACAATTTCCTTCTCCAAGCCCCCAACCACCCTCAACCCCTCTCATTCAAACAAAGTATTGATTCTATTCTATCTACTGTGTAAATATTTGAAATTATTTGAACGAGAGATTTGCGAGTAATTTTCTCGGAGCACTGCCAGTTGTGGACTGACGGAGCGAGAGAATATCGGAATGAAAATGAACTTGGAGTCGTCGTTATTAGCTGCGGGAGGAAAAGCGTAATTATGATGAGAGAGATGGAAACTTGCCATCGATATTGTTTGCAATTGCATTGAGAAAAGTTGATTTTCAATTCTTATTAAAATAAATTTCCTGTGATGATGAACAGGGACGTTCATAAATTACGTGACGACTCGTGACTTTTTAATAATGAAATAAATTTACAATCGTCCATGAAGATTTTTGTTTTGCGACGAGGAAACCCTGACGGCAACTTCACGACTCTGCGATTTCTCAATGTCGCTTAAGCTTTTATGAGCTTCCATCTTCACTTCTTCATTAAGCACTAAACGGCTCTAGTTTAATGAGCGGACAGATTCAACCGCGATGCTCTCGATTCGCAGCAATAAAATTCCATCTCGGCTTAACGTTGATTTTCCAACGTAGCCGCTTATCAAAATATAAATCTCGTTTGGACTAAATCAGCGCCAAATGCATTTTCAATTTGCTAAATAATTTCATGTTATTGTGCGGAGAGTTTATCGGCGGACAGAATCTAATAAAAGCATTTCATTATGGAGCGTTGTTGTGCATACTTTGCTCGCTAAACAGCGGAAATTAAAGAAATAAAATTGCAATTATTTCGCGCCGAAATTAAATTCGTTTGCTCTTTTGCATACAAAGTATAAATTTTTTTTTAAGAAATCTGTCGAAATGTGCATTAAACGAAAAGATTTTGCATCCGAAAGGCAAAGAAATAACAACACACCGCGAGACGCAAACATAATAAATTGACATGAAATTATTCGACTTCGAGCCATTAAAAACGTTAAAAGAGAAAATCTTCTGACATTTTTTCTCCTTCATTTCGTTTCGTTTCTTGCTTTGCGCGTTGCATTTTTTAAAATTCGCAAAACACACAGAGCAAGGCAAAAGAATGAAAAAATCTCGTAATTTATAAAAGAATTGGAGACGCGGCCGGTGAGCTTGAAGTAGGTACTTTCGTTGAATATTTTTGTTAAGTCTTCAACTCAAGGTTCGCTCTCTCGCGAATCAAGAAATTAAAATCATTTTGTTCCTTTCAAAGAAATCTATTTTTATTATTGCTCAATTTGAATTTTTCGCGTCTGCAACTCATTTCATTTCATTCTTTGTGCGAGACATCAACCTTGCGCAAAAAAAACTTTTCGCAACCCGGGGAAAGGAGCGGGAACTGATTTTCCTGATTCTCTGGTAGTTATGCGACGTCATCGTCATCACGATGGTGATCGCATTGAGCGGCATGGGGAAATTATTTTTCCGTATTTTCAATTTTCGCAGTCACAAATTTATTCAGCTTTTGCACTACTTTTCATATTTGACTCGCCTCTCCAACATCGACGACTCACTCATTTGCATTTTTGTGTATAAAATAAATTTTTATAATTTTGTGTTCACTTTTTGCTTTTTATTTGAACAGTCGGCCCAGAGCCAGACACTTTGCCCGAATATTCAAAAGTTCCTCATCACACATGCATCAGAGAAAAGTTTCAATTTGATCGCGTTCGATAAAGAGAAGTTATCTCTTCATTTCCAGGAGAACTCCAGACATTTCTGAAATGAAACTTTAAAATTGATGAGAAGTCTAATTTGAGCATGAGGCAAAATTTGCAACTTTTAACAACTCAACTAAACTTTTGTTTGCTTAAATATCATTCATTCGGGTGGAGCTATCTAAGTAGAAGAAGCAATATTTTAACAATTCATTTAAAGTGTAACCAGCTGTGCGGAGTTTGCGAGATAATGTAGACGAGCAACGAGATGGGGAAACAATAGGTGAGGAAGTGGAACAACACATTCATGCAGGAAGCGATATAGTTGATGAGCATTGTCGAGTGTGCGACATTTATCATTTGACAGTTGTGTGTTGCGACGAGAATGTTTTTTAAGCGGCATTCAATATGCGTTCTGATTTAAATTGTAATTCGAAAATCTTTCAGAGGCGCGCAGAGAGAGAGAAAAGAGTCCGCGCGCGGTGAGATTATTTATCGAGGTAATCGCTGGCGAAAAAAAAATGCAGCGACGTTGAATGGAATGAAAAGCACATAAGGCCTCAAATCTGTATGAGTGAATGCACTTGGATATCGAGCGAGGCACGAGTGGACGAGAGTGAGAGAGAAGCGGAACGGCAAAAACAACGAGCAAAACTATGTGTACGTAATAAATTAATTCGCTTTTTACTGCTTGCTACAATTCTCGGCTTGGCAGTTTTTATTGAAAACTCATTTGAAACAATTTTTTTTCACTCAATACGGTTTCGATCGGCGATATTTAAATTGCAGCAGCCAGTTGCATATAAGCGCGGCAAGAGAGAGAGAATTATGTGAGCCATAAAAAAATCGCGAGCTGGAAAATGATGAAGAAACCTGATGCTTCATCACTTTGACTGCGCTAATTGACTGATGCGTCTGAATCTATCGTCGTCGAAGCTTTTACTGCATTGCTTCTTCACTTGCTCCGATTGCATCATCGAATAAGTGACGACAGCCAATATTAAATTACAATATTTCGCAACCGCACAGCTGAAAACAGTTTTCCCTTTCATTTTCAATCGCGAACCATTTGTCAGCCTGGTCTCGGTCGCCAACGATGCATTTTGTGATTATTTGAGTCGAGCAACGCACGAGAAATCACCTCAACTTTCCAGATCAGCTTTTGCTATTTGCATTTGACATTTGCCAGGAGAATGCGCAATTGTCAAGTTTAAATGACAGCAAGAGAAATATTTAAATTTAATCAAATTCAATTAAATCGAGAAGCGAATAATTTGCCCGTTCCTCGAAAAAAATGTTAATCGATTGAGACATTGATGATCGTTCGATTGGATTACGTTGGTTTCTCCTGAAATTCTTCATCCAAATTGATGAGACGAACCCATATTCGACCTATTAACTTGGAATTATTCTCAAGCTCGATTTATTTCAAAGCGATTCGTCACAACAAAGATCATCAACAAAATTTGCATGACTGAAAGTTTCTCCGAACTGTCGGCGACGTTGCCATTCAAAGTATTTTCTCGGAATTCAGTATCGGACACATGCAATGCATTGTGAAGAGCAGAGATGTAATCTGAATGAGCGAATTATTCGTCTCATCACTGCATCATCTTTGGCGGTAAGCTGATATAGCAACGACGTAAATAAATATTTTGTTGAAGAGACGACTTAATAGCTCACAAAAGCGACCTTGTTTTTTTGCTTGTTCGAAGTCTTGTGTAAATAAACACTTTCGGGTTGAGTTGAAGTCGCTTGCGTGAAACAATTTTCTTTCAACGCCTCGAGCAATTGGACGCGAGCAGAGTTTTCCGGACAAATTTCTGTTGATTTGCATTTCTAATTTCCTGATTGACCATTTCGCTTTCTCTCACTCGCCAGAGCAATCTCATTCAATCTTTTCCTCGTCGTTTTCTTCGACTCTGACCACCGATGACTTTTAAAAATGATTTTTCTCATTATTTTAATCGACGAAGCTGTAATGTCTTACTTTTTGTGGAGCAAGCAAGCGCTAGCGAATCGGAGTGACAGAAACACGTCCTCCTCGTTGGTGCCGTCTGGCCATTTTGCTACTCGACGATTTATCAGCGTCACATCAATTTTTAAAATCAGATTCATTTTTCAAATTCCATTTGAATCTCTCTCGAACCGCTTTTTGTCTCTGTCGCATCCGACGTTTTGCCGTTGACATAATTTAATTAACCATCGCCCAGCATAAGCTTCATTTATCAAGAGTTGATGAAAGTTTTTCAGCTAAAAGCTTCTTTATCTGATTACACAATGCCCAAAGTTCTCATTATCGTTGACGGAAAATTCAAATTCAAGTTAAAACTCTTCTCTTGTTTATTAAGCAACGTTTGAACATCGTAACAATAATTCTTAGAGAATGAGATAAAGTTTCTCAGCAGAGAATCTTCTCGTGGACTATTTTCTTCACAGTCGCAGTTTCCCATCCGAAAGAAATTACTGAAGAAAGTTGAACGTGAAGCATATTGTAACTCTCGAGATTCGCTTTTCCTCTTCTTCGTTTTAGAAGAATTTGTGAAATGAAAATCTCTCTTAATGGTTTGCAACTGAACAAGCAAGGCAGGCAACCAATGTCAGCAGTCGAAACGAAGAGATTTTCCATCATAACTTTTGCTCAGTTCACTGGTAGACGAAGGAGAAAATAAAATACGAGTCAACACAACGACTATGATGAAGTAAGAAGAATCATCGCATGATTTTCATTCGCAATTTTCCTATTAAAATCTCTGATGATGAGAGAGTAGAGCGAATATAGACTTCTGGCGTCTGTCGTCCCAGACAGTCAACCGAAGAAAGAAATGAACGAAGGAAGGAGTTCACAGAGCAATAAAGCGATGTTTAAAGCATGCTCTCTGTTTCTAGGGGAATGACGCATATGAATGAAATAAATAAGATCAAAATTTACTACTCGCCCTGAAGGCAGAATTGGTCGAATGATTTGTTGTCGTTTGGAGTTAAGCTGAAGAAGATAGTTCGATGTTATTTAGGAACGAGCTCTTTTGCAAATCTACATGTTGCTTTGTCTCGAAAACTTCTTTCATGGAAAAAATAAATTTAGAATGACCATCTCTCGAGTGTTCTTGTATTAGCGCAACTCCGACGTCTACTTCAACTTTATCTATTGCGAATCCAACTATGAACAACAACGACCCGAAAAAAAAAACTTCATTTTTATCCTTTCGGATTTATCGTCGCTCGCAATCGTATAAGCTAAAGGAGAAGAGATATTGCACACACAGCACCAGACCAACTCTCATTCCCGTAGCCTGAGCGCAAAACATTCACATTCGGTAGTTCGAGACAACATTAATTTAATTAAAATAAATCTTGTGCATGAGATGAGGATTTTTCGTGGAGGGATCTGAGCGGGCGTATTTTGTGTTTCGCAACAAAGACTTTCATTTAATTCCAAAAATACAAACGACGAAGTGGCTTACAACCTGAGAGATTTCAGCAAATTGAGAGTGGAACTTTACCCATGAACTTTGCAATTGCACAATTAGATCAACATATTAAATGCCAGGCAATGACTTTTGGGAATGAATGCGGCTACTTCGAGAGTTATGGTGAATTCTCGAATAAATCTTATTTTGTGAGCATTTAGTTATCAACAAAATGATTCCAAGTGAGTTTCATTTGCGAAACAAACGTCGCTGAAATAACCTTGAGGCTCGATTAGCGAATTTCTTCCAGTCGCTTAAAGCTTTCGTGTGTTTGATTTTACTCGCTAACCGCTCGCTCCGTTTGATCGCTTCACTTGATGTTATTCGATAACAAATATTACAAAATCAGTCATGAATTTGAAAAGTATTTGTTCCCTCTTTCCACAACTACAGCGACGACGACGTCGAAACATGTGAAACGGTGACACGTGATGAGCTATTAATTTGCTAATTGTGTTGTTTGTACAAATTGTTTTGCAAAGCTGTGCTCATTGTTTATGATATGATCGATGAGATGGCCTTGTTGCTAATAAACTGAGCGGCTTCCGATGAAAACGGTGACATCATCCAAAACCCACATCATCCTAAAAAGTAAAAAGCAGAGCAAAGCTATCTCAAGTCATAAAGCGGAAGGCAAAGTTTTTTTTTTCGAGACTGCAGGGTTGGTCGTCGTCGAGGTCTTTGAGCAAGAATTTTGAATGCAAACAATTTGAATTCGCCATCAATCATCGATTAAAAGTTTGCTGTCTGCGTTCACAATAATTTTGGAACCCTGACCGAGTCTTTAAGAGGTTTAATCCAACTTTCAATTGAGGGACATGCGAATTGAAATCAAGAAACATTTCTAAGATTCTCATGAAACATTTTGAAAAGTCTCTCAACTGAAGTTATGCTAATTAATCTATAAGTGTCATGTTTATTCAAAACAATGATTGTTGCGGCAATTAATCATCGAAGTAGTTGAAATCGAGACACCTCCATTGCGCGTCATTTCAAACATCAAACAGCAATCACTCATTTTGCGAAATTTTCTTCGTTTCATCGTCTAATTGATTTCGGCGAGTTTTTTTTTCGAATACTTCACCACTCAATTCAATCTTGAACTTGGAGTTGAAGAGACGCGTGAGCAAAACCAGAAATGACTGATGTGAAATTGAATATTCATGACGAATGAAATCCTTGTCGACGCTGTTTCCTTGATGTCGCCAAAGCAGGTCTCGACTTCGAGTCATGAAGCAGAATCATTTGTTTCAATTAATCATTCATAATTGCTGACACGACAGAGCAACAACTTCAAGACGTGTCAATCTTGAAAAACTGAAGAGAAAAAAAAAATGTTTTTACACTAAAAGTGTTGTAATTCACTCGCTTCTTGCCTAAATTAAGCTCTGCTGCTTTCAATTTGATGTCGTGATGATGTTGCAAGCAAAAATCGACTTTGAGCACTTTCATTTTTATGTTTTTTTTTTTACATTTTTCTTTTCAAGTGTCGAATCATTCACTTGCGTTCATTTCACACACGGAAGATGAAAGTCTGCTCGTTTTATGGTAAAAGCCACTTTTTCTGATTCAGCGAGCAGTAGCGAGCAGCGACAACAATTTGCAAGATCAAACTTTGCACTGATTATAGAAGCAAAGGCTAAGTCTCCAGCTTCACTTCTATTTTAAATTGTTAACGATCAAACAATTGAGAAAACGAAACGAAGCGTGTTTCCATCGCTTGCATTGAGATTTCCGTCGAACATGTGTTGAGCATACCTTTAACACCTTCACAGAAGCCTTTTCATCTTGCTCAAGAGCTTATTAAATGAAATTAACCGGGTGCTGAGTCATGAAAAGTCGTTTTCTCCGCGTCGGAGCGAATTAATCTCCTTTGAAAGAAATCACCATTCAAAGTATTCATTCTCTTCCACCCCCGCGATCTCTCGTTCCTTTCATGCATCTCCATGCACTTTAATAAGGCTTTTAATTTATCGTTCTTTTATACAAATGGACTGATGTGGCTTGAGCTGCTTCTGCGGTTGGCTTATCAAGAGAAACTCGATCAGAAGAAGTTCCAAGTGATCATGTTCAACTCTCCAATCAATTACGAAGAAAATAAATTGTAATTAAATCTAATTAGCCATAAAAAGCGCGAGCATTGCAGCCGCGAAATAATTCAACTTCCATTGTTTAGTGCGTCGTCATCATCATTCAAAGGCCGCTAATCATCTCCGACGGCCGAGTAATTGAAAAGATGAAGCGAAGCAAACAAGCTGCCAAAGATAGGCGCAAGTTAATCATTTCGCATTATGTTGAATGTTATTGAATGTCAGAGCTTGTTAAACGCTTATGGAAAACTAAAAATCCCGGTTAGATGATTGCGCAAATCCAGAGCAGCAAAAGCATTTAATTTAATTCACACCCGACGACTTGTTTCGCTTCGCTCGTGTGAGATGGGATGAGTATGAGTGAAAGGTGACTTAGACATTGAAGAGCAAATAAGATTTATCTTTATTGACGTCACTCACGAAATCGTCCCAGCAAAGACAAATAGGAAAAAAATTGCAAAATTATGCGGTTCGGTTGGCGAGAGAAGAAAGAAAATGCTTCTCGGTTGGAAGTAATTAGAAAATATGTTTAACAACATAAATTAACGGCAAGCCTTGTCGCTTTTAATTTCGCTGATAAGATGAAGATGAGGAAGAGAGCTTCGAGAGTCTCTCCAGGGAAAAAGTTTCAACTTCTTTATGATCCTTTTGTCAAACATCGTTAAACTGTTGACTTGTGCGGGCGTAGGCGGATCTTCTCCAATATTTTGCACTCTATCACCTTCTCTCTCTCTCTCTCTCAACTCAAGAATCAGAATAAAAAGAAAAGTTAAATTGTTTTTAAAGGTTTTTAATGACATGAGTTTGTTGTTGGAAATCTGAGCTTTCAGAGTTTCTATCCGCTCGACATGAATTTTTAAGGAGAAAGTCAAACCTTTTTTCAAGGTCGGAAGCTTGAGTCGAAGGAAATGCGGAAAGAAATTCGTCTAGAGACAGTGAAGGAGCTTTCGTTAGGAAGCGATGAATTCTTGAGGAGGGACGCGTTCCTAAAGAAAGGTTCACGATTAGGGTAAGCAAATACGATTTCCAGCTCCATCGCGGTGAGCTTGATTTAGTAAAATAACTTTTTTTTTATCATCATCCTCCTTCAACTCTCTTGAAGCTCCCATCGGCCTCCTCGAAGAAATAAACGGAATAAGTGTAATGAAATTTGCGGGGAGATTCATAATATGAATAAATAATTATTTCAACTTCTCTTTCTCGTGCTCCTTCGTTCGAATGCAAGGAAAACTCTCTCTGAACATCGAGGGTGCTTGAAATTGCGAACAATTTTTCTTGTGAATGTTAAATGAAGGCAAGCAGAAGAGAGCGAGAGGTTTGGGGATGGGAATGAATGGTGAGGGAATAATTAATTAAGAACTGTGATCCTTTTGTGCATGAGCGGGTTTCCGTCACAGCTATAAAGCGACGTACACAGTTAAGAGTCACTCGATAAATTGGAAAATTCCGACCGGCAACCACGGACAACCATTAACGGTTCCACTTAAATTATTTGAATCTCTGGAAAAGTTTTCCGAATGAAAGGAATGCAATGAAGAGGGTTCACATGTTAGCAAAACTCTCACGACCTTGACTCCGATAAAAGTACTCAACACTCGTGTCTTGCAACTTTTCTTTTATGGCCGCAAGAATAATTCAATTGCACAAGAATGTTTGGCGAGATAAAAGTTGAACGAAAACTCGAGAGGGGTGAAGAGAGCATAAAACTCATGTGTCTATCAAGAAAGAGGAAATCTCCCACATAAAAATTTCAAAAGCTCATGAAAAATGTTCGTCTAAATAGCAAACGAAAGGAACGTAAATCCTCGCTGATAACTGAAAAGCTATAAAGCCCTTGAATTGAGAAGACTCTCGTTGAAGATATTTTGAGGAATTTGTTCAACTTTTGAATTTGCAACTTTAAATTGTGAAAGAAAATTGTAATCATAAACATTTTTCACGATTCATCAGTGAAGTGAAGCCTTCAAGCGCAACTTCCAAAGGAAGTTCAAGTTCGTTATCGTTAACATAATAATCACATGCTTCGCCACATGACTTTTCAATATTCTCCGGGAGTTTATGGCCGCGTGTAAAATTGAAATAAAAAAATAGTTTTCCTTCCTCCTCTTAACAGCGATAGCAGTAAAATCTTTACAGCTTCTCGATTCGAAAGGGAAATTATGATTAGTTTCTATCACAAAACATCGAAGGCATCTCAAATCATAAATCTTTTATCTTTAGGTTTCCGCGAGCGAACCAAGAGAATTCTGTAATCCCAATCATCTTAATCTTACGAGCTGCAAAGTTTCCGCACAAGACCAAAGCATAATTTATTTTAAGAGCAGCTTGAGCGTTTTGCATTCGCTTCTGCTTTACGATTGAGCTCTCGCCATTTGCGAAACGTAATTGTTGATGTTTATGATGAGGATCCATCATAATAAAATATTCTTCCTTTGTTCTACTTTGCAAAGTAATTTACTGGTCGTCAGATTCTTTGATATTTCATAAAATTTAAAAAGCTCAGCGTTTGACAAATTGTTTTAAGTTACTTCAAAGTCGTAAACAAGACTCAAAGCACGTTTGATATAAAAGTTGTTGAAATGAAACGTCTCACATTTGCAGGTTAGCTAGCGCAGCGACGAAGGTCGCTTTCATTGCTTCGCCCATAAGCTGCTTGACGACAAATGATTTAATTAATGGATTTTTTCGAGCTCATTCAAACCAAACTCAAATTTGTTTCGATATCTCAGACCGCAAAAAAAATAGCGCCAGTCGCAACAAGTCTTTAATCATAAAAGGGCATTTGTAGTTGCAAGGTAAGAGCATTGTTTCTCTCTTCAAAGTGCACTCCACTCAAATCTCTCGACAAAAGCAAAGTCTACTCGACAATGAAACAACATTTTCGCTCGAAGCAGAAACAATTCACAATCTCAACGAACGAACGAATGATGACAACTTATTGTGTCGCGTAATTATAATTTTAATTCTCGTTGTTACTCTTCATACGTTGCCTTTCTTCGTGAGCTCTCGACGCAGAAGTGCATTTCTGCAGCCTCAACTGCACTCATCGTTGTTGTTGTTGAAACGATTCAGTTTTGAAGAGAAATAAGTTTCTACTGTTTTCTTAAACGCTCCCAGAGATATCGACGATGATGAGGAGACTGCGACAACGTTTTCAAGTCTTTCGCAATCAACTTCCTATTCGTTGGGTCGCTTTCCGTCGAGTTTGTGGCACTTTTTCCGTATGTACATTTCATTTCCAAGAATTAATTCATTTTTGCTTTTGCGAAACGCGGGCAGAAAGGAGAGTAAGACTTGCTTAACACACCGTGCGCGCATATCAGCAGCGAAACATCGGCGAAGAAAGAAGTAAATCAGATGCAACGAATGATGCATAAAACGAATGGATTTAAAGAATTTTCTCTTCTCGACGTTTACTGACCGCTTAATGGGCTTTTAAGGGAAGCCACGCGTCCCCCGAAGCTTTTCTTTATTTCGAAACTTTGTAAAGCTCGTTGAAGACTCACGCTTCGTGAGAATGAAACCTTGAACCTAATAGCCCTTCATTACACGCTCTCCTAAGTAGAAAGGTTGCTTACATCAAGCAGCAGACGTCGAAAAACAATTGAAAAGCTCGCAATGATAACTTTGTTTAAAAATAGATTTAAATTGTTTTGATAAAATAAAACGCGAAGGTTAACAGAAGAAGAGACGATAAGTCGACAGGGGAAGTGCAATTGATTGTCTTGATAACTTTTATCTATGAGCCGAGAATTCAACGAACAAAAGTTCGCGCGTCATTCTCTGTGACGACGTCAGTGTCAACAACAGCGCTCAACTTCAACCAATTTAGTGTAAACCACTTAATCAACTCGCTGCCGTTCGTTTCCTGACGAAGTTAATCCCGCCGTGTTGTTTGTAAATGAATTGCACTCTTTTCCCATCTGAAATAAAGTTTGCGCGAAAAGAAAGTCATGCGATGTGATAACGGTTGTTTTTACTCGCGAAAACATCGGACCAGACGCGTGCAATAATCGTCAGTACACGAACAAAGTGATGACGCAATGCCCAAGTCAACATGACTCGAAGTGATATCCGCAAAATTGAAATAACACGCGCACTCAATTTTCGAGTCTTCAAACAGTTAATAAGTTGTCATAATATTTTTTCGGAGCCTTTCAATCTCGACGTCGGTTCGAGGTGTGAAGTTATTAATAATTCGTTCTTCCTTGTCTTTGCTTACAAGTTCTAGTGCAGCATGTGTTAGCGCAGACATTGCAGAGAGTAATTAACGCAGTTTTATGGTCTCGCTACCAACCCCTTTCCTCCTGATTATCCTAATGGAAATAATATTTAAAGGAGACGGTGGAGTAACGAGAGCGTTCATTAAATCATTCTTAAGACACTGTTTATTACTTTTATTCAAATGAGCTCGTGCTCTGATACCGTCTGTCTGCTGTTAGCATAGAAATTTATGTCCCTATGGTCGGGGTGGATGTGGAGAAACGACGGAAGAAGCAAAACGCTTCGAGGAATTGCAGCCGAACGAAGGAAAATTTATTAAAAGCATTTCCCCCTGAAATTTCCTTCTTTCATTGAAAAACTTGTTTCTTCAAAAGAAAGTAAGAAAAATCTTAAGAAATTGTATTAAAACACTTCTTGAGCTTATCACAAATCATCAGCTCAAGTTTTAATCTTAAAACTTTAAGAGCAGATCTTGAACTTTAGTCTCGAAGTTCTAAGGAATCTCGTCAACGATGAACTCGATCAATAATAGCTCAACTGATATCAAACTTTCCTAGCTTCACATGTCGTTCATTGCATGTCAACAACTACAAATTTGAATTGAAACGATTCGTGTTTTCTATTTTGTCTATCAAAGTAAAAGAGAGAAAATAATTCAATTTCCATGAAGATGATCAAACCTCGACAAAAAAAAATCGAAGAGGAAGAAATATTATTTGAACGTTGTCCATGCTACCGTGCATTGTTCAAATAAATTTATGTACTCAATAAACTAAGCAGCGATATTTCGTCGGGATGCCGATACCAATCACGTTCAAACGAAGCGAGAAGACAGGAATTTACAAATTGTAAAAATATTTGTCGATTTCATGATGTTTTATGATTTATCGTCAGTGACAGACCATTAGCCTAATACTTTTATGTTGATGTTAATCTGTCGCTCTCTGTTCTTCTCCACTTTTCGTCTCGTTCTTGCCTGGAAAATCCAGTTTTGATTTATTTTAATTGAGAAGAACGAGCGCGCGACGCTTATGCTTGTGAGATGCTGCTTCATCGACAGCTAAACACATTCCAGGAATAACTCTTTGTTCATCCAGATTGTGGTTCTCCTTGTTCTCTGTTTGTTTGATCGATTAGAATTAATAAAACTTTAACGCATACATTAATGTGATACTTTGGATCGTCGCGGGAGAGAGAGAAGAGTGAGACGAAGAAGACGAAGGCAATAAATGGTCAGAGGAGATTATTTAAATTCGATGATTTTGATCTGTTCATTTTCGACGATTCTTCTTTCGACTTTATTGATTCTAATTCTTAATGTCGCCTTTAGTGATTTAACAAACATTCTCGAGAATCTTCTACACATTTTGAATATGTAACGAAAAGAATTTGAAATGCATCAGCGACGGAGGATCTTGTCTCGGGAAATTCTAAGGAAAAAGTCAACTCGTCCCACTCAAAACTATGATCTCTAGACAGACGAAATGTTTTGAGACATTCCAAAGAAAGAAAATTTCTTAATCGCAGCTTTAATTTTTTTATTTTTCCTTCTTCCTCTTACTGAGATCACGTTTTTATTCAAACTTCGACAAATATATTTGCAAAGACGATATTTGAAGCGACGTTCGGAGAGTGGGAATCAATTTTACAGCAGACAGAATTGAATCGATATTCAGCTCGTAGGGAAAATTGCCATGGAAAAGTTTTTCCAACAGAGTAAAAGGTGATGGTGAAAAGGAATGAAGAAAGTTTCCCTTAAAACTTAAAGATTCTTACGAAGATGGACATTGACGACGAGATCCGTTGGGATGGGAAATTTCACGCTCATGCGAACTTCAATCTGAATATTCACCTGAAAAATCGTTTCCTCCTATTCCAACATAAATCAAAGAGAATCAAACTTTTCGTTCGGGTAAACCCCCCAAACGTCTTATCTTATGTGTACGTCCATTTAACCCGAAGAAGCTAAGGAGAACCAAATAAAATATTAATTTCCATTTGCCACATTAAAAGTATATCTCTCGGAATCGTCTCGGAGACGAACAGAGAATCAGACACCGAAGAAATCCGGTTTCAAGCTTCGCTTCGACTCTTTATTTTTCTTAATTCTATTTGTCGTAAGTTTATTTTTTTTTCTTTTTCCTTCTTCTCAACTCATTGAAATTGTATTTGTGTAATTTATCTTTTCTCACTTCTTTTCACTTCTTCGATGCGAGAGATGAAGGAAGAAGAAAAGAGTTCACATTCATTTCATCTCGTTTGCTACACATATCGCTCGTTCGCTTAGCTCAAGCGTTTGTTTTCACATTTCTTTCGTTCTTCTCGCGACCGCTGTGATGTGTATTGGAGAATTATTAAATATTGTTATGATATGTTTCGTTAGCTTCGTCCGCTTCTTCTTCGTTGTTTTTCGGATGGGAATTTCGAGTGTAAATGTGTGGATAAATGTCTGAGAAATTGTTTTCTGATGGAGAATGAATGGAAGAAGACGAAGACAGAATCACGGCCACATGAATGGAAGAAGAAGAAAATTGTGAATATGAAAACAGATGGCTGAATGATTGAGATCTTTCTCGAGAGTGTGATTTAAGCTAATCCCGATTGAATGTCGTCGCATGTACTCCGACTTATTGTTTTCGTTATGAAGCGGAACGGGATCACGCGAGTTATGTTTGAAAACAGCGAAAAGAGATTTCTTCGAATGCGTGACGTGAGGGTAAAAGCTCATCAGGAGAAGCTTTCGACTGTAATAGGAAGTCAGGTTGTAAACGAGATGGTGTTGAGCTTAAGGTAATCGCTGTTTATCTATTTTGTCATCAATCAAAATCACTTTGCTCCGCTGCTTCTGAGCTTACACTTACGTCAAGATAAAGAACAACGAACGACGCCTTAGTTGCGAAAATCTACATTGTTTCAGAAGAACTTTGTTCAACTAACTTTCTGCTCGACAACGTATGTTGAGAAGAAGATTCTTCTCTTCAAACTGAAAACTTTGCCAATAATTCTACTTCAATTTCAAGACGACTTACATGCATAACTGTCTCGTAATTGTTCATCGCAAATGAAACAAATTCACAATTTTTCTTTCGAGATCTTGCAAGCAATAAATCTTATCAACATAAATAAGCAATTGTGTAAGCGCAAAATATCCTACAGCGCAATATTTTATCTCGTTTCTCTTCTGTATGTTTTATTCTTTTCCCACTTAAACCTCGACAACATAAAACAAATCTTCGCGATTCAGAGAAATTATCGTCGAGTTTAAATTTCATTAGCCTATTTAGCCTGGCTTGGAAGGCCGCAATCTTCGCTTTGTTTAAAGCGCGAGGTTCGTTTTAACATCGTTGAGCTCGCAAAGCTTTTTGCAAATCGACGGTGAGTTTAATGGCAGTGACGCGAATGAAAATTTAGAAACTTTGTGAACACATTAACATCCCGAAGTCTTTGTTTACTTTACGAAACTTCTCATTCCCCAATCAAATCGCTTTAGATTTGTGTGTTGGAGGTTTCTCTCCATCAGCCAATAAATCATGGTTTCATGTTTAGCTGTTAGCTTCGCTCTGCTTCTCGATGGTTTGTTTTCATCATAATCGCAATCCGGTGTGTTCACTGCTGCGACGTTGCCTTTCAATAAGCCACTTTATCCATCGGAACAACCAAGACAGGTCAGTGCCTTTGCAAATGATTCTCGTTTTAACTTCAGCTCAAAATGGATTTTCCATATTTTTTTTATTTCTCTTGCTGCTTCATTCTTCTCCCGTGTTCTGACACGATATCCATGTCCATACTTATGTGGAATTGGATTATCGTCGAAAGTCAGAGGAAGAAGAAGTAGATCTCTGAGAGGGAAAGAAAGAAATAAATGTTTCCACCAGATGAATGGAAACATCAAAAGCGTCAGCAAGAAAAGCCGAGAGAAGCATCAAAATGTTTTTACACACAAATCGATTGGAATCGAAAACCAACATTCATTCGCTCGGTCAGAGTTACTGAAACTGAAAAGCTAATCAGACCACATGAGCAACTCCACACTCAATCATTTCATCTCTTTCTCTTCAGTTTCTTTCACACGTTCTCGCTCAGTTCTCATCCGGAAATACCTTCTGATCTCCTGTTTGAAAGCATTCATTCGGTCAGTGAAAAGAAAGACGAAAACCAACTGAAATCACTCCGAGAATTGAATTCTATCGGAGAAAAGAAATCAACAAAAACAATTATCGGGCCCAAAGTGAAAATTCGATTTAAACGTGAACGTCTCAATTACATTCTCGTTCGCTGAGAATCTTTCAAGCTGGGAACACACCAAACAGTGGGAGATTGGAAATTCTCTCTGATGAATGATGAAAACCGTTTTGTTTTGTTGCCGTTTTCTTCGCATTTCTTTTCGCCATTGTTCGTCAGACGTCATGAACTTAATTATGAGCGATATCAAGCGTTGTTTCTTTTATAATCTCATTTGGTGTATTTCAATATGCTAAGAGCCGACGATTAAAAGCTACAAAATATTTCTCTTCTCAGCTCGGCACCAAACGTTTTGTTCCGAACGCTAATCAAAATTCCTTTCGTGTTTCAATAATGAACGAAGAAAGAAATGCTGCTGGTCGGTCGTGAAAGATCCCCGAAAAAAAAAGAAAATAAGACGCAGAAAGATGCGAAACGCTTATTGAGAGTTTAAGACACAACATAAAAATCCATTTCAAAAGTCATTACACAGTTATTCATAGCGGTATTTCACATCATCTCTCTCTTGGCTTTTTATTCTTCCACCATCAATTCATTGAGCACGAAAACATCGTCGAGATATATTCCAGTAAATCGCAAATTCACGAAACATTAGAGAACAAAACAAGACTCAACTCGGCAGCCAAAGTAAAGTCATTGTGCTTTTAAAGAGACGATTGGACTTCTTCGGAGCTTGTCGAAATGAGTAACTTGTTCATTTAATTACAATGAAAAGAAAAAAAAGGGAAGAAAGCTCGATGAGTCCTTGCACTTTTATTAAAATAAGGAAAGTTGATGATTGACGTCAAGATGAGAGAGAGAGAGAGAGAAAAGCTTGAAAATTCCAATTACGATGCTGACGAAAGTTTTCCTCCTTCTAAAGTAAGACTCAAACAAGCATAGATAAAGTCAAACCTACATCACTCACCTTTCAATTTTCATCACTGAAGACTTCCCAGGTCATCAATCATTTCGCTTGTTCGTCGCTCCCCGAAAATCAATCATCAATGCGATCCCAAAAATGATGATGAAGAGGGTGGAAGTCGACTCTGATGCAAGTAGCTGAACAAGACTTTCAAACAAAAGAATGTTAAATATTTTACGATCAAAGAAGCTTCCATCATAAACCCGTCGCCGAAGAATGTGACGAAGTGAATCTAATAAATCTGGGTTGAAATGTGAAGAAGCGAATTATGGTTTGCGAGAGAAAGAAAGAAAGAAAAACGGAAAACGGAGAAATATATGGCTCGAACGTGAATCTAAATGTATCACGAAACGATGTAGACATAAATGGAACAGATCATTTCGCTGCCATTCTTCGAAAAGCTCGAGTGGAGCTGCTGGCACGTCCCGAAATTTATGACAATTGCCGTTCTTGTTGAAGACAATAAATTCGGGGATTAATTAGAACCTCCTCGATGGAATCGATTTTGCGCCAATTTTCCACCCTCCATCGCCTTCTCTCTGCCTTTCTAACGCAAGGGCCACTTGAATACTTCATCATCATTGTTTCTATCTTCATTTGTTTTAAGCATTATCTTCCGAGAAGATATGTACACGAGCAAGCCAAGAAACTCAAACCGCTCACTCATCCGCCCGCACCCTCGCTCATATCCTTAACATCATGTGGCAAGGGTCGAATAGAAGAAAATCCTCCACTCGGTAATAATTTTCTATAAAATCAATAACAGAAAAGTTTGTTTTGGTGAATTCTTTCTTCTCGATTCTTCTGCCAAACGAAATTTTGCTCATTGCGAGCGGAAATGTTTCCGAAGGAAGAAAAATAGACAAAGCGATTTATTTCAATTTTGAGGAATTCAAGAAAGAATGAAAAAATCAAAAATCACAGCAAAGCATTCCATGAATTCCAATGGAGAACAATTAATTCCCCTCCAGTCAATCAAGCTCTTGTCTTTGTCGCTTTTATGGCTCTTGACATGCATTTGAATAATTAAAACATTTCTTCATTTAATTTCCTTGTTTAGCTTTGTGGTAACGATTTTTTTTATTGACTTAAATCGATTCTAAGCTTTCAAATTCGCTCCGAATCGAGTAAGTTTGCTCAAAAGTTTGTGATAGAGTCATTAATAACTTCTTTTTTATGTTCGAGTTTGAGCGGAGAAAAGAGATAAAGAGTCGTTCGTCGTCGAGTTGATTTGCATTGGAGTCGTGTGGATACAATCAAACAAACACGAAACATAAACATCACACCTCGATTCGTCGTCGAAGCATTCGATTTACATAAATTTCAAACTTTTTTTTTTGTGTTCGTCTAAAGCAGCCGGCGTTTCTCCAGGGAGAGGATCCGTTATCATTGATTAGTTTAATATTTATCGTCGAAACTCGAGCTTCAAACGTGCCATCAAAACTTTCGTCTCGATTGATTTCACTGGCATCCAGGAAACAAGAAACGATTGTTTTGCCAATAAGCCCGCCACCGAATTATTAATGAGCTTGTCAATCATGAAATTGATTTCACTGACGGTGGAGCACGTTTAGCACGCTCTGGCAAGGCCTCAAGAATTAAATCGCTTGCAGTTCGAAGTTCCTCGCACACTAAGTTGTAAAATAATAAAAATTATCGTCGACTTTACGAGCATGCTATGAACAAGCAGCACTTAAGCAGCCTTGTTGTCGATACGGTGACGTCGAAGCTTTTGTGCATGCTCTCATCACTTCGACTGTAATAATAAATGCTTTTATGAGCCAACATCATAAAATATTAATTTGTTTTCAATTCGCCTCTCGCTTACATGTTCCTCGATTATTTCGGACAACGTAAAGTTAATCGATACACCTTTCAACGAAAGGCCAATTAGCGAAATGATTTCGCGAGTTCAGGAAACTTTAAAGAAGGTTCTGATCTTCTAAGAGTTAAGGGAAAGGAATTTTTTTAATTGCCGAGAGATGACGTCGACTGAGATGCACCAATTACGAGACCTAACATGAATGAACGACTGCGTGGACGGAAAGGAAAAGGTTCGGTATAAATTACCATAAATCGACCATCTCGATTGCTCCGCCGTTGTAAGTTTCAATGATCTCTTCTCCTCGCTTTGATGTTGAATCAAACAAACAAAAAAAGAACTCGACGCGCGCGTCTCCTTCTTTATGGTCAATTCAATTAGCTGTTTTTGTCGGACCCATCCGCCTCCGTTCTATTCCCAAATACCTTTCGATTTAGCTCTACACGACCGAAGAATTCGATTCTCGATGATGACGCGACTCGCGTTCGGTCAGGCGACGGAGATCAAATCTAACTTTAGTTTATGCATAAATTCCCATCGAGACATTAATCATTTAAAGTTTATCTCTCGGCCCTTTAGAACAAAATCGTTAATCATTACTCTCCATGTCGTTTTGATGTTCAACAACCAAAAAGAATATTCTAATTAATTACTCATCGAGAAAGACTTTGGATCGAGATGTTTTCGTAATGATCGTCAAAGTAATTTGAATAGTTTTAAGTCAACTCTTCTTTCTCTCTAGGTCGAGCACAACAATTATTTAAATCAACAGAAAATTTTCTGTCTCTTTGAGTTGATGAAGAAAAGAAGAGAAATTTGTTACTTTTCCTTTGGAAACTTTTATTTTATTTCTTCGTTTCATTCGCGATGCTCATAATGAAGCATTTAAATTATATTTTCTCTCCGCGCCGCTGCCGAATACACATTCAAATATCTGAAGCGCGTTTGGTACGTTGAACTTCAATGTCTTCAACTTTGCTCTTATGTAAAGAACGAGACTCTTTAAAGAAACTTGTCGGGCAGAGAAGGAAAGAAAAAAAAATCCGTCCGTCGCTGAAGGTAGTTTCGACGTATGAAAAACAATTTCTCACCGGCTCACACTCGGCTTGGAATTGCTGAAGTGAACGAGAATAAAAATTGTTGCAGAAAACGAGTCGCGAAGGAAAATAAGAAAGAGGAGATAGCTTCAAGATGAATGTTGCTTGTTGTTGTTACATTAAACGCTCAATTTTCAAGCGCAACTGCTCAAACTCTTCGTCATCGCTGCTTGTACAATATTGGAAACCTTTTTCTTTCTTCTTTTTCCTACTCTCCGTGTATCATTTTCTACTTGCTACATCAGCACTTCACATTCCTTAAAGCGGTGATTTCTGAATTGATGTTCTCCTGGCCGCTTTGGAACAGAATTGAGAGAAAAGAGAGAGAACAACGCAAAGTGGATCCAAAGCGCGGGATCTTTATCGAAACTTTGAAAGCTCGTAGGGAGTTCAAGCTTCATTTGCTTTATCAGAATTCATAACTCGTATCGAGCCTATTAGTTAAACAGCCAAGAGATCGCATTGGCCATGTGGACATTCCACAAGCAACTGCTCCAAGCAACAATGTTCTCTTAAGTCTGTTCTCTTTCAACGAAGAAAACACAGCGAAAAGAATGAAATCTGATGGTTTATTAATTCGTTTCGGGTCAGGTATGAGGTAATTGCTTGCTATTTCTTTCGGTTTGCGCTTCTTTTTCCATTTCTTCAACTTTTCAGTCGCTCGACTTCGCCGGTAGCCTCGAGAAACATTTTTATGATTCGCTTTTCTCCATCGAGATTGTCTTCAGATCTGTATGCTGCTCATTCCGCTTCTTTTTCGTTACATAACGGAATTTTAATGAGAATTGAATATTGAAGCGACATCATCGTCAACGCAGAACTTTTCTACTTCGATTCAAATATCTTTTCAAAAAGATTTGTGGTTGAGCAAAGAGAGAAGAAGTTTTCTTACGGGTGTTGAAACGCTGAAAAGTTTATGCTTGCTCGTATGTTTTTCTACGGTAAAATAATCCACCCACACATCGCATAATAATCGATTAAAATTGTATGCTGCTCTGGGAAACAGAAAGCGAGCGAGAGAATGGAGAGATTTAAATTTATGAACTCGCATTGAAATATGGAGTTCAGTGAGTGTCGAGTTGGTGTGTTTTTTTTTAAACTTCTCTGGAATTGAGTTACGATTTATAAATCTCTGACTGACTAATTGGCTTATCGATGTTAAAGCATCTGAACAGTTGAAAAATTATTTCGTTGAATGTCGTCACTTTCTGCGAAACAATTTACTACAAACTCACTCAGAACACAATTGAGTTTAGCTATTCAAGTAATCCGCTTAAACATTTTTCTTCCGCTGGCATTGTTTCAGTGGCGTATCGATTCGAACGAGAGATGATTTATCGCCTACTTTAGTTACAGTTTTGTTTAGTTTAAGGAAAGAGATGGCAAATCCACAGAAATTAGCACAGATCGAAAAGTTTTGCATAAGATTTAAGATGGAAGTGTTTGTCAGTTATGTCTCGAAGTGATTGCGTTAAGCGTCGAAAGCAAATGACAGACACGACTAACAATCCCTCAAATAAAACTAACTTATTCCTAACTCATGCCTCATTTGCATAACATGCAAACCTAATACATTAAACTTTTGACACCTCGGAGAGATTCTGCTCGAGAGTTGCTGCGCGGGTGGAAAATCACTCGATGTTCTTCTCAATTTGTACCAATTTCTGACTGCTAATTAAAATTCATTATTCACAAGATTCCAGATACGCGAACAAATTCTATTTTTAAGAGAAGACGAGACGCAAAACGCGCGCGAAGAATCGAAGGAGAAATTAGTTTATTTTTATTTAATATCGAATGTTTTTTCAAAAGAAAAAATGTCTTGAGAGAAGCGAACCAGAACTTCGACTTCTCCAAACATTTCGTTGGATAAAAAGAAGTCATAAAATTTTTTGATAAACAAGGTTACGATAATAAATATCGATAAAGACGTGAGAGAGTCTCGAGGAAAAGTGAAAAGCAAATCTCCGGACGAAACAGCGCGAGAGCAAAGACGGAAAATCATTTTTCACTTCTTTTCCTATCTCCCCCCAATACTCAGAACTAAACGTCGAGCAGGAAGATGAAAAATTGAAATTTTCGCACCTCATTTTTTGTCTGCGAAACGCGATGAAGCTTTTATTCGGGGTCAGTGAGGTAGTGTCAGGTTAACTCGAACTGGCACGTTCCTTATCAAATGATTTCCACAAACAGAACTTCTAAACTCGCCCTGTGAGGTTGAAGAATGTTCAGGTGGCCAGTTCTGGCGCCTTTTATCTTCTCACAAGGAAAATGTATCGCGATGTGCTCAATCTATGTGAAGGAATTTTCATCATTGCTTGTTCGTGCTAATAATAAATCATTTCAAATAATTTCTCGACCAGCCAAAGCTATTTTGGAAGACTTTATTCGCTTCTCACTCTCTCTGGGACGTACTGAAATATGCGAATAATAATTAACGAAAATATTGTGAGATGGAAGATAAAACCTCAGAGCTTTGGTGTTGAAGGTTTTTTTTTTCTTGATAATTTTTCTTTGGTAACGACGAGAGAAAAATTTGTCAGACAGTCTGAGTCAAGAAGAATCGTGTTCTTGTTACTTGAAGTCATTGTGAAGTTCATGCGGAAAGTCCCTGAAATTTTTGACTAAAATATTCAATCGCGCAGGTTCACCAACAATGACAGCCGAAAATAACAGCGTCTCGCCATCCAAGCTTTGCATTCTTTCCTCAATTTTTGTCGAGTCACCCAAAGTGAATGTTAATGCGATTTAGTTCTCGCCAACAACAGTTTTTGTGCTTGCAGCGTCCTTGCGCTACTTGACATGTCACTTCTTCATCGCTTGTCGTTGTTGTTGGCGCGTTACCAATTACCTTGAGAAATATTTTTCTTCGCTTCGCAGCATCGAGTTTGAGGAAAGATAGTGAGTGGCTTTGCTGTGTTGATTTAATGAGCATAATAAATGAATCGAAGTGTTTGCGTCTGTAAGTATTGGTTTAGCTCCGTCGCAGTTTGCACCTTCGTTGGATTTTTGTGCGAGAAGCTTTTGGTATGGTTGAGAGATTTTAAATAAAAGAAAAGTTATGCGAGACATTAACTTGTAATGGATATTGATTTGGATTAAATCTGGTGACCAGTTTAACTTGAGAAGACTAGTCACCAATCAATGAGAAACTTCCAAAGTTGATTGTTTGTTAAACAGCTTCGATTTGAAAATTCATGAGAAAATTCCATCAAGTTTTCCTGCTGAAGCCACACGAAAGAGAAAAACACATCAGCAGCATTGCAGTAACGAAATCATCGGAGCTCGCAAACCAGAGTTGAGAATATTTCTGTTGCACGGAATAAACAAGAAGCTAGTGAGAGGGAGAGAGAGAAACCCTAAACATAATCCTACAATTTTAACTCATTTCGCCTTCTCGACCCCACAATCATGAGAAAGCATCGAAAATGCTCAGCTTTCCACTTTGTACGATGAGGCAAAAGTTTCCACATTAGCTTTTCATAGCACGTAGCAGTTGCCAGAGAGCTCAGGTCGGGAAATGTTCCTCGTCGACGAGCTTTTATCAGCGCGTTTATGTCTCCCTGCGGTGACATCGATTTCAAATGAACCCATTCAATCCACAGAACGAAGAAACATATAAAATAATATGGAAAATGGAAAACTCTCGTCTGATGCAATTTTTCTCGGTGATTTTTTATTCAAGCTTCTCGCTACCATTGCCCAATCCGAAAAAAAAGTTTAACTGTCAGAACGAAAAAAAAAACCAGAGAGCTTACGAAACTCTTTGATTCTTCATTTGCTTTTGTTTGCCCTCGATTTTTTTGTGAGCCAAACGGTTATGGATATTTTGATTTAACTCCGCGGAGAACAAAGAAGTTTCAACGATGGACACATTCGAGCTCAGTTTTTATTTACTTAAACAAACACAAATGAGAAAATAAAGTTGGCAACGATAAATCAAAGATCAGGATTATTCCAAATATGAAATTTAAGTAGTTTGAAGTAAAGCCATCGCTTTCGACAATCGTTCAAAGTATTTACTTCGAAGCAGAAGTTGCTGCAGACGACGAGAACTTATTCACTTTGGATCTGATCCAAATTGCTTCATAAAAAACTTCCGAAAGTCGAAAGTCTTAAGTAAGAGAAATTCACGAATGTTTACATTCATCGACCAACAAAACAACAAACAGAGTAAGAAGAATGAACCGATTTGAGCTGAAAGGCGAGTCTCAGTGCGATTTGCCAATTTATCGAGAAATGTGCTTTCTGCTGCTGCTGTAGCTGTGTGGGCGATGGAAGCAATGATAGGTGTCGCTTGCTAGATTGTTGACCTTTCACAACTAATCCAAATGCCAATGTTTCTTTTATTCCTTTTCTCTGTGAATTTCTTTCGAAATGATTCATGCTAGCAATTTCCGACACCTGAAAGTTTTCGACCCATCATAACATTTTTATTATTTACCAAATATTTCGAACACAACTTTAGGATGAGTTTTTTATAAGAGCTCCAATGAATTCAATAAAGATCAAGACAAATTTCGTGATGAATGAACTCTCTTTGACGATGTCCTTCGCTTCCTGGACTTCAGCTTCTGTTGGTGCTCTTGTTGTTTCTCTTTTTTGAATGCTTCGCTTGACTTTGGATCGAACGAATGGATGAAGCCCTCCCAAGAGTCTCTTAAACTGAATCGGCGATAAGTCGGAATATTCAAACAATCCTCGTTCGTATGAGACTTTTCCTTCTTCGTAAAGTTTATTGTGAGCGTCGTTCTTCATTTTGTTCTTCAAAAGATTTTCCATCGCTTCCTTTTCATCAGCCTCATTGCGATAAACTTTTTTAAACTCTTTCCTCCAATCACGGAAAATTCTTTTCTCTTCAGATGTCCATGCACTTGTCTCCAACGCGATAAACGCGACGAGGAGAAGTAAGATCAGATGAGCTTTCATCGCTCGAGCTTAATAAACCAACTAAACAGAATTTTCGCTTTGAATTTCAATTTATACCTGAGATCTCGATGCAAATTATTTCTTATCAATCTCACGCAAGTTGCATCGAGAATATCTGAGAATTTCATTGAGAAATCGAATCATTGTTACGGAACAAGACGCAAGGCTTTAATCCGAATCATGTGAGCACAAACGTGCGATTATTAAACGTCCATGAAGTGATTCGTATTCAAATGAGATTAAAATCTCTCACAAATTTGTAGCTCAATATCTAAATTATCAAAAATCATGAGAAAATATTTTTCGAAGTAATTTCTTTATTTAAATATTTCTTTCTGAAACAATGTCCCTCAACCTTGAATTAATTTTAATTTTCCTTCAATTTCCCGGAGTTCTAATTATTCAACCGTTGCATACTAAATAAAAATTAAAATTATTTTTTTAATTTCAAAAATCAATCAATTGAACTCACGAGAGCATAAATTCCAATGTTGCAAGTGTTTTTACCTCGTCGGAACTTCCCGAAGCCGTTGTTTCCCCAAGTTGGCCCTGCAATAAAAAAAAAGGAAATAAAATTTGGAAAATTATAAAAGTTCTCTTTAAGGAAACCCCAAGAATTCTTGATGATCCAGTAGTCGCCATGTTTCTTATCTGTTCCGTAACCAACGACAACAGGAGCATGACGGTCTGTGTTGTTGATACAACAGTCTGCTTGATCGTATATGTCGCCCTTGTAATGTTGAAAAGAATCGTGGATACAAATGTCAACTGAAACAGGTCCAACTTTTCCAACGACGTTCCTAAAAAAAATATTCATCAAATGGAGACATTCGGGGAACCTCAAACTTTCTTACATCATCCAAGTTTCATCTCCGTTGGTTGGCACGTTGAAAACATCTTTAATGGTTGCGACCGACTGAGTTTTATTGTACTCGCAGGTGCGTTCATAGCCGTAATAAGGATATTCATCGTCACTTGCGATTCCATTCTGTCTGACGTAATCTAAAGCAAAAGGTGGCAATCCACCGGCACATCCGTAAGTTACATTGTGACTGCAATCGACGAGCTGCTGTGGAGACACGTGAACCTTATTTTTCCTGTTTTTCTTACGAATTGCAGCTTCAACAATTGTTGTCGTTGAGAAAGCCCAACATGAGCCGCAACCACCTTTAATTTACGAATTGTTTTAAATCAAAGGTAGAGAAGATGCTAGTTTGAGCTCACCCTGGTCAATTGAAGGCCCAACTAAACCGTATTCTCTCCAATCGATCGATTTAGGTCCTTTCGGATATTCTGGAATTGGAGCTGTGCTTCCGAATCCTGGAGACAATCGTTTTACTCTTTTATTGTTGTCATCTCGCGGATATTTCATTCCAGCCAATTTTCTCTTCATTTGTATCGACGATAAATCTGAATGCGCGTTCAAACCTCTTTCATACGAAGCTTTTCCATGCTCGTAGAGCTTGTTGTGTTCTTCAACTTTCTCTTTGTGAAACAAAACATTTTCCATCGCTTCCTTTTCTTCAGCGTGATTACGATAGACTTTGTTGTATTTCTTTTTCCATTCCCTGAAGAAAGCTTTGTCTTCGGAAGAAAAAGCATTTACGAGAAAAATTGCACAAGCAACGAAAATTGAAAGAGCGAAAAGAGCTTTCATCTTCAACGTTTGTAATCAAATATCTGACTGAGAAGTAAAATGATGATCGCACTTTTAATTTCTAACTAATCCGTAATTAAACTTTTCATTGAATTTTAATAATTTGAGATGCAAATTCCTGGAATTTCAGTTTCTAATTAATGAACAAGAAATTGATTTTGCGTGAGAAATATTTTCAAATAAAAATCATAAAAGAACTTTAATTTTTCAAAACTATTTTTTTATTCTGAAGATCAATCAAATTCTTAAAACGAAAAACAATTCTCATAGATCCAATAAATATTTCAAACTTTGATGATCCCACTCCTAGAGTCGAGTCAACTTAAGTTGCGTACTGCAGGATAAAGAAAAATATTTTCGATCGACTGAAAGTTCTTGAATCAATTCAACTTACGACTGCATAGTATCCGATGTCGCACATGTTCTCTCCTCGTCTGAACTTCGCGTATCCGTCAATTCCCCAACTTGTGCCTTGAAGCAAAACGAAAACTGCAATTCTGCACATAATAAGAGAAAGTCGTAACAAACCCCAAGAATTCTTGACGAGCCAGTAGTCGCCATGCTTCTTATCAGTGCCGTATCCAACAATTACTGGAGCATGAGCGTCGGTTGTATCACAGCAGTTAGGCGTCTCGTAGATTCCTCCATGATAATGGTGGAAGGATTCATCGATGCACATGTACATCGAGACAGGTCCAACCTCACCAACGACATTTCTGGATAAAAATTGAATCAAGCGATGATCGATAAAGTTAAAACTTTTCTTACGCCAGCCAAGTTTCATTTCCATTAGTTGGGACATTGTAAACATTTTCAACTGTAGCAACTTCTTCACTTCGCTCATATTCGCAGGTTCGTTCATAAGCGTAGTAAGGATATTCCTCGTCGCTTGCGATTCCATTCTGTCTAACGTAGTCTAAAGCATAAGATGGCCATCCTCCAATACAACCTGAGGTTCCGTAGTGACTGCAATCGACGAGTTGTTGAGGAGAGACGTGGTATTTGTTGCTCTTGTTACGTTTTCTCATTGCAGCTTCAACAATCGCAGCAGTCGAGAAAGCCCAGCATGATCCACATCCACCTTTAAAAATAAATCGAAAATTCGTGATGATCACTTAGGAAAGTTGTTTCACCTTGGTTAACGACTGGTCCTACTAATCCATGTTCTCTCCAATCAATCGATTTAGGTCCTTTTGGATAGTCTGGAATTGGAGCAGTACTTCCAAATCCTCCGATGCCTCGCTTTGATCGATCGTTTGAATCTTGATCGCTAAAGGAAGTTCGAGGATGATTGAGTCCAGTTAAAAGTCGTTTCATTTGTTGCGTTGATAAATCCGAGTGCTCGTTCAAAGCTCTTTCGTAGGAAACTTTTCCTTGCTCGTAAAGTTTGTTGTGTTCCTCACATTTCTCCTTGTGGAACAAAACATTCTCCATCGCTTCCTTTTCTTCAGCGTGTGTTCGATATTGCTTGTCGTGTTTCTTTGCCCATTCCCGGAAGAAAGCTTTGTCTTCCGAAGAAAAAGCGTTGACTAGAAGAACTGCACAAGCTGCGATAATAACTAGAGCTTTCATCTTTAGCACTTGTAACTACTGACTGATCAAGCTGATGATTTATGATCGCAATTTATAGTTAAAGCTTCAAGCTTACAAAGTAATTTAATTCTACGAAGTTATTGAATTTTAAGAATTTGCATACGAATTGATTCGCATCATCTGATAAGAAAAATCATTGCGTGTGCTGATGAAAACTTAATTAAGAAAAAATCATTGACGAAAATGTTTGATGGACCATCATCCTCCAATTTAATGTGTCAAGGTCATTGCTGATCATGTTTTCTTTCTGCAGTTTATCAAATAGTTTTAATTATTTGATGATCTCGATAGCTTCATTCAGATTCTGAAAGATCTTCATTGAATGCTGTAAATCATTCTCTTTTTAAAAATAAATAAATTTTAAGTTTGACTTCAAATATTTCAAATTTTATTGATTTATTTTCTTAGTTAGCAAAACATAAATTTTGTTTGAATATTTTTTTTAATTCAGTTGATCGTCATCTTATCATCTCAGCAAGTTTAGGTGGCGTACTATGAATGACAAAGAAAGAATCTGTTAGATCTCTAGACTAGAATTTTTCAAACTATTCAACTTACGACTGCATAATATCCAATGTCGCAAGTGTTGTTTCCTCGTCTAAACTTTCCGAATCCATTTTCTCCCCACGAATCTCCTTTAAAAGATTAATTGAGGATTGAATATCACTAAACTACGATTTAAAAATAAACTACAAACCCCAAGAATTCTTGATCAACCAGTAATCGCCGAATTTTTTGTCAGTGCCATAGCCAATAATAATTGGAGCATGAGCGTCTGTGCTGTTCACGCAACAATTTTCTGCAGAGTAGATTCCAGTTTTGTAATGATGGAAGCTTTCTTCCATACAAATGTTGACAGCGACTGGTCCAACTTCTCCAACGACATTCCTGAGAAAAGTATTTTAAATTTTAAAAAATCTTTTAAATCTTTGAATACTTTACTTTTGATATTCTTCATCGCCATTTGTTGGAACGTTGAAAACATCTTCAATTGTTGCAACTTGTTGACTTTTATTGTAGTCGCAGCTTTGGCGTTCAAAGAAAGCGTAAGGATATTCATCTTCGCTTGTGATTCCATTCTTTCTGACGTAATCTAGAGCATAAGATGGCCAACCGCCCTTACAACCATCTGTTCCATGATGACTGCAATCGACAAGTTGTTGAGGAGAAAGGTAGAACTTTTTGCTCTTATTACGTTTTCTCATTGCAGCTTCAATAAGTGCTGCTGTGGCAAAGGCCCAGCAAGATCCGCAGAAAGGTCCTTGATTACGAGCAGGGCTAACTAATCCGTAATCTCTCCAATCGATTGCGTCGGGACCTTTCTTATACTCAGGAATTGGAGCTGTGCTGCCAAAGCCTCCAGGAGTCGAAAATGTAAACTTCACATCACCACGCTTTGATCGATCTTCACTCGAACCTTGCTTCGATCGATCACCTCGAGGAAATATTATTCCACCCAAGTTTCTCTTAAATTCTTGTACCGATAAATCCGAATGCTCGTTCAATCCTCTTTCGTACGAAACTTTGCCTTCCTCGTAAAGTTTGTTGTGAGCTTCAACTGTTTTTTTGTGGTACATCACATTATCCATTGCATCCTTTTCTTCAGCGTGATTCCGATATCTCTTGTCGTGCTTCTTCATCCATTCTCGAAAAAAAGCTTTGTCTTCTGATGACCAAGCGTTGACAAGAAGAACAGCACAAGCAGCGAAAATAATTGAAATTAGCAAAAGTTTCATCTCAATGATTTGTAATCAAATTTCAAACTGATCAGTTTAATGAATTGCAACTTCAATTTATACTCAAAGCCTAACACTTCTTATCAATTAAAAATGCCAATGAAGTAATCATATCAAAGATGATCTTTTTGAATATCTAAATGAGATGCAAATGATCTCAACATTAAAGTTTTCTGTTGCATGATTCGATCCATTAATGAAATGGGTTCTTGAACTAAATTGATCAGATGATAAAGAAATATTCTCAAGTAATCAAAGACAAAAATTACAAGGTTCAGTTGTTTTTAAAAACTTGGACTATTGACCTCTGACGGACACTCCAATTAAATCAAAGACAACAGACCAGACAATCGAACAATTATTTCTGTGATGTAACTTCCAGCGATGACGAACTTCCTCTCGACAGTCATTACTATAAATATCCGAAAAGTTGAGAATCTAAATCACAAGAGCATGAAAGTTCACCAGCGGCAAGAGATTCCGCATATTTTTCAATTTAATTATTCAATTTATATAAAAGAAAATCATCGAGCATATCAAAGACGTGTTTCGTCTGTGTAACGAGGAGACGGCAAAGTCAAATTTGCATAATTAAAGTTTCACAAACGTTATTTGAATTCGACCCCCAATGCCGTCAACGATTTAACTTTTTGTCGAAACATTTCTCGCTTCACAAACTTTTCTGTGATTGTTCGAGAACGGAAAAATTAAAACAATGAAAAGTTCCCAATAAAATTTTTGATAATTGTTTGTTTTGTGTTAGCCGGTGGTGGCTCAACTACACAGACGTTACGCAGACGTAGCTTCATGTTATCGATGAGAACTTTAGTTGAAACTAAAGAAATTCACTTAATGATGAGAAGATAAGTTTGTTGATCAAAATCGTGAAGAAATGACCAAACGAAAACGAACCACAAAGTTGTGCTTAAAAAAAAGAAATAACTTCACGTTTTACAATTAATTTGCATTAATCGTCGCATAAATAATTTAACTGCCAATCCCTCGAGAAACCCCAAAAAAAAGCGAAAACATTACCAAGCCGCCCTAAAACCCCTTCAACAAGAAAAAAAAAGCTAATCAGTTCCACAGCAATGAAAATTATTTAATGAACTCTTCGCTTTATGTTTCTAATTTTCGCTACTGCGTGTTGAGTGCACGAGTCGGGCCATAAAAACATCGAGCATTTAATTATTTTTGGATGTTATCTCCACTCACACTCGCAATCGGCCGCGACAAAAGCTACGTGCGCTGAGCATTGAGCGAGAGCGGCGACATTGTTTAAATATGACATTGAAATTCGATGATCAATATTAGCGTGTTTATTTATAAGCGAGCGAAGTCGGGGCGGCGTAAGGCGATTTTCCATAAATGGGACGACGCACGAGCGTGTGAATATTTTATGCTGGAAGAATATTCCGAGGCGAAGAGAAGAGCGCGAAGAAGAAAATGAAAAACCTACACATCGCGGAATTTTAATTTCAAATATCCATTCGCGTTTATCTTTATTCTCTGTTGTACGAAAGCAGTTAGTAATTGTTGATAAAGCTGAACGAGATATCTTGCTCTCCTCGTCTCTCTCTTTTGCTCATGCTCGCCAGAAATCTTTTTACTCTCTCGCATATTCCTCTTCGCGGATATTTCGGATATTTCCCTCTCACAGAAATATTTCCTCTCTGCTGTATTGATTTTTCGAGAATTTCCATGCGGCTACGCTCAGCAAAACCGTCGACGAGCCATTTTGTGGAAAAAGAGACTCAGTTGACGCGGAGACTCAGAGTGTGAAGAAGTGAAGTAAAATCTCTTGGAATATTACTTTTCAAGCCGTCAGAAAATCAATTTCTGTGAAGTTTTAGCCGATTATCTCGCTTGCTCTGATTGAAAAACAAACGCTCAAGATGAATATGCGACAACAGAGAATAACTACAAGCCAGCAAGAAGTCTACCTCATCTACTTAATGGAGCATACAGAGTTTGCCGCGTCTCGAATTAAAGATGGTGATTGTTGTTGTTGTGATCGCATACAACTTTTTTTTTTTGAGAATATTATGTTGGAAATGTGTGCTTCTGCCTTCGTCGCGCTAAATATTCTTCTTTCTCTACTCGCAGGTGAATCGAAATACGAAGAAAATTGGAAAGAGCTCACACAGATGTTAAATAACACACTTGGTCCGAAGAAAAGCGTCGATGAGTGGAAGAATGTAAATGCATTTTAATCGCACTCTGTCTAATTTTTGTTATTCAATCTCTTTCTCTCTCTCGTTCGTTCCTTCTTGATGCTCAGGTTTTCTTTAATTGGAAAAATCAGCTTCGAACCCGAGCAAAGAAACTCAAACAGATCCAAGACGGAAAGACTGGAGCTGATGACAAGCTAGCCCTTCAAAAACTCACAGACGTTGAGAAGCGCGCGTTGAAATTGTGGAAGGAAGACTTTCAGGATAAAGACATCGCCTCGGTAAGTAGAAAACATTTATCGACGAATTTGTTTCTCTGTTCCCCCTTCACTTTCAATTCGCTTCGCAATTTGAGGCCGAAAATAATTTGTTATCGATCTGAAAACGTTGCAATTCGTTTTAAGCGAGAATGGAATTCAAAATAATAATTTTTTCGGTTTTGAGTCGCTCCATATTGCTGGAAGCTTATGTTCAAGAAGAGACAGCGATTTTCTTTTCGCTCAATGCGAAAGCGACTATAAAACATGAAACGCGCTGGAGACGAAGCAGCAGCGAAAAATAAGACAGAAAAGAATTTTTCATACAAAATTGTTTACGAGACATGCGATCCGAAAAAAATGTTTATTTAATTCTACATATAACAATCCCGAGAGCGGAGCGCTTCGAGCCAAATGAAGAGACAAACGCCGAGGAGAGAAATCGATTTTTAATGCATTTGTACAAGCGAGATAATGCTCGATGATCTCTTTCTATCACATTAGACTTCGCATTAGACGACTGTTGCTTTCCGTTTCGCAATTCTCTCTTGCTCTGACTTATGCTCTGACTCTGGCGTCTCACTCATCACGCTCTCGCTGATTTTCTTCTCACAGCCACAGCACAATCGTCTCAAGCTTGGTTTTATTTATATTCTCAAACAAATATTTCTACTTCAAAGAATTAATTTTTGAGTTTTTAAAAATCTCAACAGATCTTGAATGAAATCGAAAACAAAGACATAACGATAACACCGATCAGCAAACAACAAAATGTCAATTTAAAAAAACGTAAAGCTAGCGATACGATTATTATCACAAGCAACACACAACTCGTCCCGCCATCACCAGTCTCAACGCCTTCATCAGTTGTCTCAGTTCCAATCACAATAACACGCACCAAAGATGATCATCAGCAAGTCGATGAGTTGATTAATATCAAACTTGAGCCGTTTGAAGAGCTTTTGACGAGTAACACGCAACTCAGAAGCTCCGCTGACATAACAGTTCAAGAGATCTTAGATTGGGCGAAGACTTTTAAGATTCCACAGTCAGCGGTTAACGAGCTCCTGCAGATCTTGAAAATCAAACGAATTAAAACGGAGATCAAGAACGAATCGTCATCACCTAAACCAACCGATGGAGCAGCGACGAGCTCTCTTCAACAACGTAAGAGTCAAATATATGAAAGCTTCTCTCTGGAGGAGAACAAACTGAAATTAAATGATCTCTTTTTCTATTCCCAACTTGAAATCCTCAATGATTTCTTTTCTTTCTTACTTTCATTGCTTCAACTTTCCATTAGAAACTGTAGGTCTCTTCTCGAAAATCTTTCAACGCTTGGAGGGAATGGAGCGGAATCTCATGAATCGAATGACAATGCTCGAGCGCAAGGTCGATGTGAAGAACAATGTTCAACAACTGAAAGTCCAAAATACAAATCAGAGCTCTCCTCAACCGAAATGAGATTCAATCCCACTGGCAATCATCCGGAGGCCAGAGCAGCAGCAGACGCAGCAGGTTTACAAAATCATCAGAAAAGTTTAAGACTATTGCACATGTCAACGTTTTTCATTTCTTTCGCCTGTGACATAAATTGAAGAATAAAGCGTTTATGATTTTTTAATTAAATGAGAGACTTTTTTTTGTCTTTGTTGCAGGCTCTCGGTCTCATGATAATTCCAGGAAAGCATTATCTCTAGATCAGCTTTGTTGCTTCTCCTACTCTCGAAGTGTAAGAGCCTCCCTAATGATTTCATCAAATTGCTTTCAGCAGCAGCGTCGAGCCAATTGAGAAACGATGTTCGTCTTTGTCTTCCTCCTTTCGCCATGAATTTCTGAGCCTTCTCAAAAGCTTCTCATGAATATTTAAACAGCTTTCATGACTTGACATATTTTTCCACCCACTGCTGTGTCGCTGGAAACGTTTTCATGTTCGCAAACGCAAACAGAGTTGAGTTCTCTTCTTCACCTCCTTTCTTCGCAAATCAATTTTTCAGTTGAGTTTACAAGCACGCGATCGAAACGAGAGCGAAACGAGAAAGCTCGTCGACACTTTGATGCGCGAAGCAGGTTCTCTTATTGGATTTTTTGATGAAGATAATAGTTACGTCGTGGAGAGCGTTTGACGGCGTCTTATTGATTGATATGTGATAAACCGTGGAAGGAAGTGCATTAGGTACAACCACTTAATATCCAACTTTACAGTCAATTAAGTTGTAAGACTCGTCCCATGAGATTGCAAAGTCTCTTGAGACAAAATGTTGCATCGAATTACCCGCAACATGCAACAGCAAATTGATGATCGCTGATTAAATAATTGCAATCTTTAAGGTCTCGAATGTTGTTCCTTCCCTTAAACGATCACACGAATCCAACACTTACTCACGCTGGTGATAATTTTCAATTAGCTGCGTCGTGTCTCGTTGTATGTGCACAATTAACAAGACTTTAATCGAAGACAAGCGTCGTCGCTTTGCATAACTTTACATATGAAAGGAAAGATCGTCACTCAAGTGGAGAATCCGAAGAAGCAACTTGCCAATAAATTTATGCAGATTCAAAATTCATTGATAGTTCGTTGTAATTTTTAATTCTTCGAAACGAGTTCATCCATGCTTAATGGCTCAATCAAGAGACATCGATCGTTGTAACAATATTTTCACTCCGACGTGAGAACGCGGGGAGGCGCCGCAAAAATTATGAATAATTTATGTATGAGATCTCAATAAAAAAATATTTCAAACGGCATCAAAGGCGCTTAAGCAAATTAGTAGAATGATAAATTTTTTCCTACTCGATAATTAATTTCATTTGCATTTTTGCCTGATTTAATTTATGAGAAGGCAAGGCAGTAGCTTAGAGCGCGAAGAAAGAAGTTATCAGCTTGCGGGCCTTGTAATGTGTCATATTTATCGATAAACGATGCAAATTTCCGCAACAATCTTAACTGCTGGTCACAGATTAATTTCTCGAAAGATGAACAAAAAGTTCACTTTCATATCAAACAAATTCTCTCGCAAGTCTCCGCTTCCCACAAGCTCAACTCTTGCAGTCAAACGAGTTATTGAAATGAAATGAATCTTATCGACCGATTCATCAACTTTTAATTGATGTTCATTTGCTCATTAACTTCATCGCCACACAAAAGTGATTAACAGGTGTAAAAGATTACTTTACGTCCAGCCGCTCTCCGGTTCAAGTGAGTCTGCCTCCAGCTGTTTTGTTTAAGTCTTCACGTCACCGCCAATGGTCAAAGAGCAATTGATTCGAGGAAGGCGAGTGAGCGCGTGCTTAACGCTTCATTTACATTGTTGACTTTTTGATTGAAGCATCAGTAGTTAGGGGCTACTTAATGAAAGTGCGGATGAGGGTAAATTGAGCTGGGAAGTGAAAAGCTGCAACCGAATGCAATCAACATGTGAATGGTCAGTCACTTATCTTCAATTTTCATTGAAACGCATCATTCCACTCAAATCCATAGAGAAAAGTTTTTTTTTTGTTTGCTTTGCGCTTTGTTTTGGCATCCCGCACAGAAAACAAGCTCAATAATAAAATCGCTTTAATGTCATCATTACATTCAATTTGCATATCGCGATGATTGCATAAGCGTTTCTGTACTCTGCAAAGAACAAATTGAATATTTTTGTATATTAAATTACGCTTATAATTACCACAAATGCAACAAAACTTTAAGCGAGCAGAACATAACACTGAACGATGTACTTACATAATTACTGAGGAATTAATTTGTTGAATGAAACGCGAGCGATGTTAAGAGGTGTGATAGGGAAATTGCAGGGCTGACTTCACACTCGAACTCGAATCAATCAAATGCATTTCAATTGAAGGCTTTACGTCCCTGTTCATTGCACGAGTTGCGGTTAGAAGATCGAATGTCTCGCCACGAAGAAAATTTAACACTTGTTTGCCGCAAAAGGTTTACAACTTGTTGTATTTGTGCTGAGCAAGCATTGCGAGATCAGATTGATTTCAAATTTTATTCGGAAGCTTCAAAATGTTTTCAAAATTTCCGTCAACTTTTTAGTGGCCACTGGTTGTCGTCTCATCCGAACAACAACAAAAGTATTCTCGATTTTTCTTTTTAAAAATTTTGTAGTTTACCATTGGATTTGTCTTCTAATAAGAATTCAAGTGAAAAAACAAATAAAAAAGAAAATTTTGTAGCCATTCGACTCATTTCACTTTTAACATTTGAAAAGGTAAGAACCGCTCGCATTGTCAACTTCTGTGTCTTTATTTATTTCAATTCTTTTTCTTTTTTCAGATAAATCACCACAAAGGAAAGCTTATCAACTTTCGATTCTAAATAAGAATTGCTATCATTTGACTCATTTCATTCTCAACTGTCGGAAAGGTAAGCTGTCCTTAAGTTTAAAAAAATATTTTAATTCAATAATTTTCTTTTTAGATAAAAGATTTAAAAATGAACGTAATCTCATCAGCAGAAGATATCAAGAAATCATCATTGAAGCTCAATACAGATAAGGAAACGAAAGTTGGAGCCGCAGAAGTTTCATTGTCTGAGAACATGGATCCGCTGGAATACTTTTCCCGCTTTCTCGACATCCCCGAAATAATCTTTCAACATTTGAAGGGCAGAGGAGAATTGATTAGGCTTTCAGAAGTCAACCCAAATTATTACAACTTCATCGCCTCATCGAAAGCTCTCATGGCAAAAATTCGAGTTCAGTTAGATAAGATCAAGAGTTCGGAAGATTACAATTTGCTGAAAAATAGTTCGAGATTGTATCAGAACATTAGATTCAATTCTTTTGTCAAACAAACAATGACTCCTTTGGCACTTAAATTATTTCAAAGTAAGGCTCACGAGTGGAAAAAAGTTTCATTGTTTGGTGTTGGTTTTAGAACAAAACTCGATTTATGGAAATTGTTCTCTTCAATCGAATCATCAGTTGAAAGCATTTCAATCGATGAGTTTGGTAGATTTTCATTTGATGATTCATCAAATTTTGAATCTTTCGAAACTTTAATGTTTCCAAAGCTAAAAGAATTGAAACTAAATCTTCTTAGATCTTCCGACTTGAATGAAACCTATTTTACATTTCTGTCAAACTCTGTTTCATTTGAAACCCTTGAGTTAGAAGGATGTTTCGATAACGAAAATATTTTAAGAAAATTTCTCGAAAACTCTGACCAAGTAAGAAATCTTTTGCTTGGACCAAAACAAACAAAAATAATTTTCAAAAATGATTTGTGGAAACGTCTTCAATTCAAGCTTAGCAATTTGACATTGGATTCACCTTTTGTTAAACCTTCGGATTCGGTACTTGCTCTTAATATTCGCAATTTCCTAAAATCTCAAAGTGACCATCTTGAAGTGTTGAAAATCAGTATAGTTAACGACAAATTAATCTTCAGTGAGATCATGAAATTACCGAAGCTCAAAAGTTTATGGCTCGGCTATTTCTATGATCTTTCCGAGAATGAAATTCCAAGTGAAATTTCAAAATCAATAACTGAACTGAGATTGGAATTTCATGCTGAAGATGTTCGACTAAAATTGTTACTGAAATTAATGCCAAATGTGAGAAGAGTCGGCTTTGAATATCAAGCATTCTTAAAAATGGACCGAGAGTTTGAATCATTGGAAAGGGTATATATTGATCATATACAAATCTTGTATGTCGACAGAAAGGAACTGGAAGAATTTCTGATCGATATTCGTTGTGGTTAGCTACTAAATATTTCTCTTGTCAACAGATTTGAATGATCGATGTAACTGATTAGTGAGACAATAAACTCACGATCAGACCTTTAAATAAGAAAAATAAAAGATTTTTTTATCTCTAAGAACTTGAAAGCATTTCCATTACTTCAGCATTACTTTATTTACTTATGCTCAGCAACCATTGCGAGATCAGATTGATTTCAAATTTTATTCGGAAGCTTCAAAATGTTTTCAAAATTTCCTGTCAACTTTTTGGTGGCCTCTCGCTGTCGTCTCAACCAAACAGCATCGAAGGCAGTGTCAGCAGCTCTCTCAGAATACAACTACGAGCCAAGAAAAATTCAAAGCAACTATCGCTTCAACTTTGCGATGCCATCTGACACGAACGAAATCTTAAAGTTTGCGGAGAAAAATTACTTTTGTCATGACTCGCTAAGTAAAAGTTTGCGCTTGTGCTCGAAAAAGCTCGACATGACGATGGAGTTGTACATAAAAGAATGTTTGTCACAAGGGATGTCAGTCGTCGCTCGCAAAGCTTGCAAAGGTGAAGACGAAATTGTTGGCATTGCCATCAATCAAAGGAGCTGTAAATGGGATGGCGACAGGCTTGATGAGCTAGCGAGAGCTTCTGGAAACATGAATACACGCAAGCTTCTTCACATATGGGCGCTTCTAGCACGCGAGTCATCATTGCACGATTATGTCTCTCAACTCAGCATTTTCGATTTGAAGTTCCTTTCGGTGAAGAATGAGTTGAGCGATGAGAATCTCGCGACTGAACTGACTGAAAACTCGTTGTCGTTGGGACGTGATCTGAACTTCAAATTTGCACGCATAGACTCGACTGACGAGAGCACGAAAATTCTCGCTGAAAAGTTCAAAATGGAACAGCTTTGGGATGTCCCGTACAAAAATATTTTATCAGATGATGGAAAGACGCCGGTGGCAGTTCCTGAACATCCTAACACGAGCGCGAAAGTCTTCTGCTTGAATCTCGATACTTTGCCTTACACACTCGACTGTACTGGAAGGAACTGCGAAGATACCACGGATCTTTAAATTTAATGAAATGTGAACTTGCCTATCAAATTATTCGGTGAATTAAAAGCATTTCTCTGCTATTTATCAGCAAATAAATATTTCGCGCCACAAAATTGCATTACCTCGCCAATAATTCGATACAGATGGGCAGGAACTACTGAATTTATTGCGCAATATTTTTTTTCTTTCTCTCGCCGTGTAAACGAAACCCCAAAAAAGCAATCATTAATACACAACATCGACTTCCCATTCCACTAACTGTCTGATTAAACGCGCCATCACACTAGCTACATAATGTGTGGAATTATGTGGCGAAAATAATTTTGTAATGAATTTCTGTTATTTTTCCCATTATCGCATCAAGCAAAACGAAAAGTACACAATCGAATCAGTTGGCAATTTCGCCAATTTTTCCCCGATGTTCTCATTAATTTCCACTCGAAATTGAATTTTTCATCGTTTAATTTCGTAGAGTTCCCGTGAGTGCCTGACTCGAAAATGAAATTCAATCCATCTCAACTTGTCAACTGACCGATTCGCTGTTCCCAGCGCAATGTCATAGATTATCATGTTGCACAATGCAATAATGTGCAATGTAGAGAGAGATGTGGAACGATAGAGATCAATATTTGTTGTTTAATCTTCAACAAACTCTCGACGAGAACATTTTGGGGTAATAATAGACACCCAATGAATTTAATTTATTATTTATTTTATGAAACAACACGAATGTGAGCTACATTGTGGTCAGAGTTGAGGAGAGCGAGAGAGAGAGTACTGCAAGCTGCATCATTAACCTGAATCATTCGACGCCCCTGTTGGACTCCGATTACACAGTAATTTACTGCCAAAGGCATTTTCGGCTTTTTCATTATATCGATATCTTCCCTCTCGCTGACATTTGGCAAATAATATAATCATAATTAAATCTGATAATTCATTCCACCCACACTCCAACAATGAGAGAGAAAAAACGTCGAGTTAATTTCATCATGGACGCTCAACGAACGCGTTATCCGGAAACAAAACCGTGAATTTATTTTTCCGTTAAACAATCGGAACAAACCTCCGGAAAGTGTTTTGCGATGTTTGGGGATGGAAAATCACAAGGAAATCGGGAAAATCCTAATCAGATTGTCGATGGATGAAGCCGCCCGACGCTTCAATATCGGGTAAAGTGATTAAATAACCGAGTTGTTGTTGTTTTGTCGCTTCAGCACATAATTTTCGTTTTCATTCTCACTTATGTATGAAATAACTTCGTATCTAGCCGAGAGTTTATTATGTGAACATAATGTTTTGTGTAGCGAGGCGAGCTTTCCTTTTTCCCACCCACACCTTCCTCTTCCATTGAGCTTCGAGTTGTGCAGAATGAGCTTTCATGTTCAGATCCTCAAAAGCACAGAACGAAATAATGACATAACAACCCGAGAAAAGCTCAATTTCACGTTTCATCTCTCGACGTCGTTTCGCTCCTCTCTCTTTCACTGATAACAACGAACACTTCACCCAGTTGCGCCACACAATGAAACGAGCAGCTTTTCCATGCTTTCGCCACCCCCAACCGCCGCTCCATTTATTCACTTTTCATCGTTTTATTCTATTTCATGTTCAATATGTTTTCATTTGAGTTCGTTTTCTTCCTTTTGATTGTATTGCGCTGTCAGTCGTTGCGAGAGCGAACGAGAAAGCGAGAGAATGTAACAGGCAGTCTTTATGTACGTTTCGACCACCCATCCACCCCTTTTTGCCTTTTCGAACAAACACATTTTCATAATCGCCCGACTTTACCGAACCCCACAAGAAAGAAGAATAAAAAAGGAAAAAAGGCAACTGAGAAAGAGAGAAAAACGACATCGCAAACCCATCCGACAACAGAAAGTGGGTAACACAGAAAAGAAAATCCGGCGGAGAAAAATGTTAATTTTTCCTATGCTTCGAAGCCAAGCCACCCTCTGACTCGTTTTCATTCTCATCGTGTGCTTTTTATATTTCATGATTTTCTTCTCGCCCTCCGAGCTTAGTGGGGAATGAGGAAAAGTTAAGGAAAATTTTCATTCAATTTTCATCTCACTGTGTTTTTCTCGCTGTTCGCTTTGCACGGTTGCAAAAGTTTGTATTCATGAAAGCTTTTCCGAGAGTGAGTGAGAGAAGTGTCCAGCCACCAACTGAAAAGCGCCGCCCGCAATTCCCCATTCGACTCAATGCTTCAGCTTTTTCTGGATCTGTTCACATTTTCTCTTCTGACATTTTTATCATTATTTATATTTTGTTGCTGCCTGCTTGTTCTGTCATGAATTGTGTACGAAGAGTGGAAAGGGATGAAGGCAAAGGGAGAGAGAGAGATAACATGAGGAAAACGGATATTCAATTTTGTGTTGGGAACTTGAAGCATTTTCTCTTCTGCTTTTTTAAGCGCTCAGCATACTTGTTGTGGAAGTTTTATTATTTGATAGGTGAATTCGAGAACATTGATAGTTGCTCAATGGTCTCTTGGTATTTGTTTAAAAATTAGAATCGTTGAAGCTGTTTTGATTCTCCAAAGGGATCGCTTCGACATCATGAAAGCTGTCATTTCCTTTTTCAACCCTTTCTTGATCCTTCGATGCCTATAAATTCATCTAAAAGCTTTGGCCAGCGGCGGAGACAACCGAAATCGCTTCTCCTTCTATTCACAACAGCTTCATTTCAAAGTCCTGCTTAAGCTTTTCTCTCCCTCAACAATCTCGACACACAAACTTTGATTAGATTCCAGCATCAAGCGCCTTCTGAATACTCGTCATGCAATCCACCTCAACATACGTTTATGTACATTTTTTGCTTCGTTTTTATCTTTGCTACCCATCACCACATAAATGTGCTTTTTCGCTTCTGATATTATTCTCCGAACCCATTTCTCCCTTCGCTCCACACACTTTCGGAATACATATTAATATAGGTTTTATTTTATTTCCCCCTGCCAGCCACTTCTTCAGATTATTTTCCTCCAACACTTCTCTCTGCCGTGATGGGGACGAAAGACGATGATGGAGAAATGTGAAAATCATTTTTCTTTCTGCCCGTCTTTTCACATTTCTTTTTTTTTCGGTGGTTGTGCTGATGATTTCATTGCTCGGGTCCGTGGGTATATAAAAGTGGCAACAAAAATTCGTGTACGGTTTGTTGGATTCCAATTTTTGTACACCAACGATGAGATCCTTGATATGGTTATTGTTGTTGCTGAGGGACGACGGGACGAAAGAGGAGAGAGTGAGTGAGAAAGAGAAACGAATAAATAAATATATTTCCGTATCTATATTCATATGCGCGCTGCTACATTTGGTACATCGTATGTGATAATATGTTTTCATGTTGTTTGTATCCTGGGCTGGGTGGTGTGAGGGAGAGAGAGAGTGGGTGGATTAGAGGGCGACACATCGGTTGGAAGTTTTGCTGTGAACTAGAAAATTAAAATCACTTTTTATGTGTCATTTAGCGGGACGATAGATGTTTCAAGTCTTTTGTGTGTGTGCTTGTTTGTGGAGGCAGGCGCCAGATTACATGTGACGAGAGTGCTTTGAATACATAATTGGCTCGCTTCTACTTCTGTTCAAGTCCCTGGCATACGAGAGAGAGCGACATAGATATATGTTCATACGAATCCATTGTGTGAGAGAAGCTTCGGCGTTTAATATGCTTTTTAATGCTTCTCGGAACTCAACGGAAATATCATCGCAGAAACAATATAACTTTCCCCATCCCTTCCAACACTATACAAACAGAGCAAGAGGGAATCAGTTAAACTATAGACACATGCAGCATCGGAACTTCACGAACAATAGCGTCAGGTGAAGAATTCGCAAACATTTCACCTCTCGGTTTAATCGGCAGACAAAGCTTTTTGGAAATAAGCTATTCAGACGCAGCCCTGTCATTCGACTCTTTGAAAGGAACATTCTTCTGACTTTTCGAATAAAAATTCACTGTCTCGATGACATGTTTTTGAATCGACACAGCGTGAGTTGAAGCGACGACATGAGACAATCCAAAAGAATTGCGGGAGAATAATTGAGCTCTTCTCGCAGCGAGACACTTGTGATGCAATCGAACATGAAACCAAATTGCTACTTGCGATGAGTTCTCTTGTGTATGGAGATAATTGGAAAGGGGCGCAACACTCCTCAATGAGAAGGCAACAATGCGATAAATAATTCAAGATAGGCATTATTTTTTTTCGTCGTCCGAAATTCGATTTAATAATCAAAACTTTTTTCCGAAAAAAAATTCGCACTTGTTGCTTCTCGAGCTCGATAAAAATTATTTTTCATTCCCCCCATGGAGCTTCGGTTTTCAACGATTTTTAGAATTGGTAATCAATATTTGTTCATGTAGGGAGGAAGTTTTTCTTTCTTCTAGTCGTGAATGGAAATGAAATTCAATGCTTATTAGAAGGGGAAGCTTCAAAGGTTGGCGTCAACAAATCGTTTTGCTGTTGATTCATTTTGAAGTTATAAACAACATTTCCTGATTGAAATCATCGACGAATAAACTCCACCAATAAAAAACATTGATACTAATGATGAAATAATAATGAACTCTCCCCGAGAACACAGACGAGTGAGATTGTAAATGAAAATCGAATATGAAATCAATTTATTGTCCGTAATAACGCACATTTCTCGACATATGTAATGTGTGTCGCTTAATCCACCCTCTCGCACCATTTGGGAGATATATTTATGTACGAGCTTTTTCACTGTCATGTTTTGAGCGGGTGAGCGAGAGGGAGAACGCTTTCGAAGTCATCGCTTATGTACGAAAAGTATTTCATGTCAATTTCTATGTATCATCGCCACCCTCTTGGGATCCCATAACGAAATGTATGTGAAAAATGAGAGAACGCTTTTTATGCTCATTTTCTGGCCAAAAGTCAAATTAAATAAAAAAATCTTTTTTCTCGGGATTTTTCCTTTGTTTTTAATTTTGTGATGGAGAGGCACAACGGCCTCGGGAACTCTCATTTATTACTCAATAAGTCATCGTAACACAAGCGTCGGAGATTCTTTGTATAGACCATCGCCGCTTTTCCAGAAAGAAAGAAAGAAAGAACAATCGTGTATACGGAAAATTACGCAACCTGAAAAGCTAAAAGCGTTGGAGAACTCGACAGCAGAAATAGGATCATGAGATAATTTTGGGCTTTTGTTTTCGAGCAAAAGTCTCGGGCTTTGTTCTGGCCTAAAAATACACAAATATGTTACAAGTGGAAAGGCTTTTCATGACGCTCTCCGAGTCCTTGACGGCATGTCGTGGGTGGATTTCAAAACAAATTTACCTGCTCGACTTCCTAACGGGTTTCTCGCTGTGGCAGACATTTTAGAAAGGGTGAAAGGTGAAGGCGCTCGATGATATAATTATAGATTCATCCTTTGTCATTATAAAGCTATGATATCAACTTGCGCAAAGTTTCCCTTGAATTTCTTTTTTAATTTGATCTCACCACAAAAATCTCAACCGAATTATTTCAACTTACGATGCATTGAGGATTTGCCTTTTGCCTTTCCTGAAATAATTAAATGGAAGCAATTATTGCCTAATTTTCCTAACTGAGGTGCTGATTAATAATCATCAAGATAAGCCTAATTCCTTCATGGAACATGAAACCATTTAAACTAGAATAAAGAAAACGTTTATTGCGATGGTTTTCATGTGGGCGAGAAGATGCCTCTCTGACCTTTTGGAATTCACTTGGAAACTTTCCTCCACGCATTGCTCAATGATGCAGACCAAGGGAAGAACGGTTCGTTTTCGTTTTCCGGGGGCGGACGAACGTCATAGTCACGTCATCAAAAGGAAGGGTGAACCAAGCGATTGTAATCAACTTCAGTCAATCACGCAAGTGGCGATTAGACTCAGAGTTGATCAGCATTCTATCATTGCTCTCTTAATTCGATTCGAGTTTAATTTATAACGTTTCCCATTCTACAAGATTTTGTTTTTTTTTTTGTTCGAAAGAAATACGCAACGTAAACAAGAACGGAAGCGAAAAACCAAACCCCATAAATTTTTGCCACTTTTACTTCGTTCGCCTTTTCATTCTACCACCCCCTCAAGCAAAATGCCATCAGTCCTCAGCTCTCCACTCGATTCGAGATTTCGCTTCATTGTTCACATAGAAAATTTTCTTCTCTCCGATTGCCTGAAATAAAAGAAAGAAAAGAAAAACGAAGGAAGGACGAAGAAAGGAGAGAATTTGTCACTTTTTCAATAAAAAATTTCCTTCATCATGCAAAGATACACAAAAATGTTTCACGAACGTCGAGAGTGCTGTGGAAGGAGGAAAGAGAAAGGCGAACATTATAAAAGGCAAACTCGCATTATTTACTGCTTTCTGCTTAAACTCCGAGCGAACCCCAACCATCACCCCAAACACAATCTTCAACTTTTCTCGCTAGCGTGAAGCAAGAAAAAAAAAGTGTCTAATAAAATATTCTTCATCAACTCCATATCGTCTTACCGAGTGAGGAGAAGGAACATCTTCCCATCTTGAGAAAATAAAGGAAATTTGTTTCACAGCAAAATCTCATTTAATTAACACAAACTTGAAAAGCTCTTGTCTTTAGCGAGCACATACATTTCGTCTCCATTCGCTCGTCAGCTCCGTTGTAGCGGCAGCAAATGTGAGTTCGAGGAAATCATGTGGTAATATCTTGTTGTTTGGATTTAAGTAATTTCATTGAAGGAAAGATAAAAGTTCTGTTGTCGTTTCTGTTTCCTTCTTCTGCCTTCTTTATTTTGGGGTAAGTTAACATGTTAGAAGAATTGGAAGAGGCGGAATAATGAGAAACCCGGAATGTTTCACAGCTTACACATTTTTCGTCCTTTAGCACTCGACTTACATCCCTGGTCATTCTTCTTCATAGTTATCTTCGATGTCAAACGTTGTGCTTCTTCAACTTTTCTCTTTTCATCCTTCCGAAGCAAAACTGCTTCCTTAAATACTGTTATCTATTTATCTCGTCGGAAACTTTATCCTCGGCAGTTGAGAGCAGCATCGAACAATAGTTCCATCTGAATTAATTCAAACAGAAAAGAATTTCATTCCACTTCGTCGAAAGAATGAAGGAAAACTTTTATTTCTTTTTTTGTGAAAAGAACATCGAAATCCAGAAAATTAGTATCGAGTCTTTTTCGTAGGCAGAGGAGAAAGTCACAAAGCCTCGTTCAAACACAAAACCTCGGGAGCTACATTTCTGTGCGTCTTCCGACTCACACCACTCCTCGACACAAGTCAGATCCTGATTCTTGTCATGAATCTTCGAGTCGAAGAAAATACGGAAAGCTTGCGGCTGCTGAGAGGAATGAGTGCTCATAGATGATAATTTAATTCGCCATCAGGCAACACTTTCGGTTCGACTTCTCGGTCGGCATAAAAGGCAAACGACGGCAGAAAGAAAAGGCAGCGAAATAAACTTTGTGCCTTCTCAAGCGAAATCTATTTTATTTTCTCTCACATCGCAGTATAAATTTCATTTTCTTCGAATTACCTTCTCCTTCCACCGTCAGATCTTCCCACCCTCCATCAACATATACACACACTTTTTATCTTCAATGTTGAGCCACATTTTTCAACTTGAATCTGATTCCCTTCTCCTTCAGCTCAATGCAGCGCTGTATTCGTGGATGTCTGAAAATTTTATCATCATCGTTGCTCGTGAGGAGAGAGAGAGAGAGGTCTCTGTGTCTATCTCTATGTACACGTATTTTCAACTATCGTCATTCTTTTCAGTTGCATAATGTGGAATAAAATAAATAAAGACGTTGCTTGCGGATGCTTTAAAAATAAATTAGCAAGCTCGTCTATGTCAACTTTATCTATGAGAACATGAGAATCACGGTGGAGCTTCTGAAAATTTGTTTTACCATCCGCAACGAAAAATCTTTCCACACTTTACGCTCTTTCAATGGCTTTGCTGTCGACAACGAGAAACCCTCCCGTCAAATATGGGAAAGCGAGGAAACGGTGAAAAATTTATAAATACGAGAGAATTTGCTGTAACTCCAAAATGAGTTGAATCTTCAATGAGATGTTGCTTAACATTTTTCATCATCGTCTTTGCCTCAACTTGATGATGATAATTACATGTTCATGTTCCTATTTTCCTTCACTGTTTCCCTCGCGTTTACCTTCCAACCCTTCTCGAAATGAATCGCGTTATCAGCGAGTGTGAGCGAGTATGCAGAACCTCGATCTGCCATCTTCATACATGGAAATGTGAATTATTAACCTCCGCGTTCTCGTCTTTTTTTTTACAGATCCTGCAGCAATTGTTTGCTTTATTCAACCTAGTTTTGTGTAAAGGAGGAAACAAATGATAAACATTATCTCCTCGCATTTATTTGCCGTACTCGAGGCAAAAATAATTCATTCCGTTCACCCCCATCTGCCGACGAGCAACAAGATAATGTAAATTGGCAACAGTCGCAATGTTTAAAACACGGGGAAGTTTTCATTGTTTCTGTAGCGGAAACCGAAGAAAATTCTGAGGTTTACTTTATTAAGTTGATGGTGCTTCGGAGTCTTTTTTTGAATTAAATTGTAAGTCGACAAATCTAAGTTTGAATAAGAAGCTCGAACGGTTATTTGAGATATCAAATTTTCACGGATTACTGCTGCGGTTTTCAATCAGAACTGCTCAACCTTTGAAAGGAAGAGAAGAATTCTCGAGAGAAGATTGAAGAAGCTCTGACATTTCACTGCTGAACGATAGACGTCGAGAAAATTATTCAATGCTTTTACGATCTGCAGAATGCGGAATAAAACACGCCGAATGAAATCGAGAGGAAATAAAAGGAAACTAAAATCATCGTCTGAATCGCGGAGATAGAATTGATTTTCCCTTTTTTCTCCAGCGAAACTTGCTGATGCTCATCGTTTCATTCAGCATCTTTTTAATTTCAAATCGAGTCTAGTGAACGGAGAAAAGAAAATCAATTGAAATGTAAGCGGAGCGCAAGAAAAGAAATAAATTTAATTATTGCTTCATCATCTCAATTTTTTATTGTCATAAAATAATCGAGTCATGGATAAAGCTTTGTCTCTATCAAACTCAAAGTTATTGTTTCGGCTTAGAATGGAAATTTATTACAAATTTCTTGGAAAGGAAATTAAAAGAACTGATCAGGAAATTGAAGTCTTCTTTTCTTCTGGATGCTATTGCTTCACCTTTCAGTGTAAAATTCTGTGAATGAAAAGCTTGTTTGCCTAGTAAATAATTATCAGCCAACTTTTGAAAGCCGTTCGCCATAAAAAAGCGAACTCGTTGAGAGTTCATTTTCCCCGAACACAAATGAAAATAAAACTTTTCCACTTAACCCCCTCTCGGCATGAAAAGAATCACATGAATGTTAACCTGCAATCACCATGCATACATTTACATGCTCATTTTCCGGCTGTTTCGTAGAATTATTCAAATCCGTATGCTTGTTCGAAGGCGTCAGTGTGAGAGAATTTGCATGAAATGCCATTAGAGGAAGAGCTCCTCGTAGATTTTTCCGCGTTCTCAACTTTCAAATAAGTTTTGCATTCGCTACTGAAATGATCCTTTAGTACAGAGAATAGTCTCGTCTGACATAAGACAAACAGAAAAAGGAGATTTTTTGAAGGTTAAACTTGATCCGGTAAAAATAACATGCATGATGGGAAAGAGAGAGAGAGAGAACATCGAGCGATGAAAAATTCAATACATAATGTAAAATATATTTTCCCGTCTCTTAAAAAAACGAAACGAGCGTAAACTTTTCCTTCGAATAATTTCGAAAGGAAAATACCGGCAATGTCCCGAAGAGGGTGGCTGAGGAGGTAGAAAGGTTTCTCTTCATACGAAAAGAATAAAAAAAAATCGGAGCTTTCTCTTCGAGAACAGCAGGAAAAACTTTGTCGTTATTTACCGTTTTTCCTCTGGAACCGAGCGCCCAACAACAATGAAGAACGTTAAGCATTGAAAATTGCTCTCTTTTCTCCCAAACGAAAATATTATTTATTTGTTTCACTCTACATTATACCCTAAAAATCCCATAATGTTGTAGAGACGTAGCAAAGCGGATTCGTTCGAAGGAGAGGAAAATGGAAAATGTGGAGCAACAACAAGCAGCTCAGGCTGGCAGGAAAATAACTTTCAAACATATTAGAGATGATGTTTGAGAGAAAATAACTTTTTTTTCTGTGTGATAAACTTTGTTATATGGTTTGGGAGTTGAGTTGAGCTTTCGTTTTAGTAATTCTACAATTAGCCTTGTTGGCATTAGCTTCGTCACTTCCGCATCGGCCCCGTTTATAATGGTTGAAGTTAAATTGCGACAGAAGAGAAGGAGGAAAGTTTCTCGGAACCAAGCTCGAATACGATTCGGGAGCTTATTCAATTTTAAAGCGTCCTGACAACGAGAGCAACGTCAGCATATAGACAATTCCATGGAAAGCATTGTTAAAGGATTGAAAACCCTTCATGATGTAGAAATGCTCTAGTTCTTGTTATTTCAATCCAAGACATTGAAGATGAAATTATTGAAAGTGGAATGGAGTCTAATGTGAGTTGTCTTGTCGAGAGATCGTTCTCGAAAATGTTCGAAAGCAATGGGAAGGAAATTATTGTGGGAAACGAATGAACAGGAAGAGTTCACAGACGAATGAGGTCACAAAAGGTTTTATAATCCGAAGAGAAAACTTTTTGGAAAACATTTGACTTTCTCACCTGTTTTAACATCATTATCTTCTCAGAAGATTTCCCGGAAACATGATGAAGTGCTCAAACCTCAAACTTCAAACAACTTTGTCACAGTTCTTGGGGAAAAAAGAAAATCTTTCGCGTCATGAAAATTTTCCTCTCATAAACCACGCAACGACAAAAGCGAGGATGGAAATTTTCCTGATCCGTCATCGTAACTTGATATGCGAGAGAGCGAAGAGAACAGCAGAGGGTTGTTGGAGGTTGGAAATCATATGGAAAGAAAATCCTTCAGTGAAACGAACAGAAGAGGAATTTTCATTTGAGCATGGAACAAGCAGCAGCTTCTTTATGAGCGTTTTTCATCATTTCACTCAGTTTGGTTTACGATTCCTATAAAAAAAAATGTCATGAAACGCCCTCCGGTTGAAAATTCTGAGTGGAAATATTTACACGAAGTCAAAATGCTGCTTAGGAGGCGCCACTCAAACTCTAAGAGCGACTGAAGCATATGAAACATTATTAATTATGATTTTCATTTAAATAAACTGCTTTTCGTGCTTGAGATGCGAGAATCGTCTTGAAGGGAAACCCGAGAGAAAATCGATTGCTTACAATGATTCATTTCAATTATGGAGAGTCACAAGAGTCATCATCAAATGAACATCGCATTGATATTTTCGCTCCATTTCTCTGATCTCATCTTTCATCGTTCAATGTGTTGCGCTAACTTCGATCTATTTCTTTATCTAGCAGCAACTCTCGGATATCGAATGTCGAAGGCAGAAATTTTCATATGCGGCGCCTTAAATTCTGTGTTCTCGTCTTGAGGATGAGAAAGGGGGAGGGAACGAGAAAGAATAGAATTGTGTGTACAATTTTATGATGCGGATTTATACGTTTGCTGTCTCTCAAGAACATCATTGAATCATCATTCTCAAGTTGTCGTTAGAGATTGCGGAAAGAGAGTTACCACATGAAGAGGAAATGGAAAAAAAGCGAAAGTTTAATGAGACAAAACATTCTTCAGATTACAGCGAACGACTACTTCGAACTCTCCAACTAATAAATTAAGATCATACACGACCAAAAATTCAACCTCAGGGCGCTGCTGCTTCTCTCTCATGCCATTTATCCTTCTCGTCTTTCTTGTTGCTGTATCTGAATGTGTAATGTTGTGGAGGCGGGTAAGAGAATTGAGGAGTTTGGGGAAGAGATTCAAAGGTTGCAAGTGGCGTTTCTCGTTCCTTTCTCGAAGGCACATCAACGAACGAAGGAATGAGAGAAGGAAAACCGTCCCGAAGAAGGAAACCAAAAAACGAAAAGAGAAAAAGGACTGAAATCTTCAAACATACAAAAGATGGAAAATGTTGCCTTTTATTCTAAGAAATTACACTCCATTATGTTCTGTTATAACCATCTATTGCGATGCTCTACAGTCCCCGTCCTTAGAGTTTCTTCGGCGCTAGGAAACATCCACAAACACACACTCACTCGAGCGTTTTGTTTGAATTGGAGACAGGCATTCAATTTCCAACTGCGAGGTTAATTTTATAAATAATTCAATCGTTACATCGCCCTCCATTCGTTTCGATCATAAAAATTCTCGATTTCTTTTTCTTCGAAGCTCCATCAAAGCAAGAGAAGAAGAAGCGGAAAACAATGAAGCTGAGTTGTGTTAATGCGGGTTCGAGAGAATCTCCATTCCGGAAGGGAAGAAAATCATGAAAAATTGGGAGGATAATAATTTTTAAGTGTCATAATTTGGTTGTTATTTCGTTCTTCTCGTTTGGCATTGAGGCTCTCGACGAATGAGGAAGGGCAGAGGGGTGAAGCGTCACAAGACAAAGATAATCAAAGCGCGCTTTTATTGAGGTGATGAATATGTTTTTGCGAGGCCCTGTTGAATTTTAATCTCTCGCAATTAAGCGCGAAGGGGAGAGCGTCGATTGTTTTGACAAAAAAAGCTTCAAGAAATCAAGAGGAAACTCTGTTGGTCCGAAGGAATTTTCAGAAGGACTGTAAATGGATTCATTTGTAAATCAAGTCACGATTTCATTTTTCTTCTAAAAAGTTACGTAACTTCGGAAAGCTTCTCGGAAGCTTTTTCTGAGCTTTTTATTTTTATTCTTCCGCTCTCCCCATCGTACAATTTCTCCCGATGATGCGAACCCAAACGATTCTGTTCGCCTGTTTATTTCTTCACCTCTCTCATGCCCATAAAGCGAATGAGATTGCGGCATGTTAACTGCATGAGATTGGAGAAATGACTTTTCTCGTTTTATTGTTCATCAGCGTTTTCTCTCGGATTCTTCTTGCGCAATCCGATTTCCGTCCATTCTCTCCTTTCAGGGGCAATTTTAATAAATCTTCAAAGCATTAACTTTCGCAATTCACATTAGTCGATCAGATATCAAGCGAAAGCAACAAAAGAATTTATGAACGTCAAGCGAGAGAAAAGGAGAGAGAGAAATGCGAAGATAAAATTTAATTTTCTGCTTGATGGAATGACCATCTGTAGCTTACAGAACTCCGAGATCAGTCCTAGTTAGGTCGAGCTACCCTTCATAAAATATTGATAAACCTCTAGTTTAACCGAAAAGAAAAAAGATCAGACATTGTTTTAGTCGAGAATCGACACATTACTAAACGAAAATGATTTTGGTTTCAATGTCGAATCGTTTGCGGACGCATTGAGCTGTTTCGGGGTGAGCCCAAATGGCCTTGATAATTCGTTCCTGCTAATAAATTTGGAGATTAGATTGCCACATAACGGACGGAGAAGAAGCTCCATAATCTTGGAAAGCAAAGGGGGAGAGAAATGATTGGATTGTTATGAACTTTCTTGTTTTCATTCCATTGCGGAAGAGGTCAAGGGAAATTCTCCCTTAATAGACTTTAATGAGTCTTCTTTGCATCTCCGCACAGTTTGCATTGCTCACATAATTACAACGAGAAATCAATTCATCTTGTCGAGCGGACAGTAGGAGAAGAAAAAAGAAATCCTAATTACAAAGAAAAACTTTTCTTAAGTTTTCCTTAGCGCGTAATTTAATCATTTACTTTCGTTTTCCTCTTCCTTTAGGACTTGCGGTTGATGTTTTGCTCTGGAGGAAAACGTTATTTACTCTCTTCGCCCTTCACCAACTCTCGGAACGTTTTGATGTTGTTGTCGGTAAAGTCTTCCGCTTGCTAATTTTTCTTAAGATAAAATTTGAAGGGAAGCAAACGAGCGGACCAGGTAGGCGGGAAAATTGATGGAGGGTGATTTTTCCTCATGACTTTTGCGGGCAGAAAGAAGAAACTTCTGTCATCATCTTTAATTTCTCACCATTCCAAAGTCGGAATTCAAGAATAATTTCCCATGCAAATTACTTCAATCGCCAGACCTGAGATGAATTTTAAAATCCTTGAGAAGAAGGAGACTCACGTCTCAATGATTCTTGAAGTGAAGATGAAAGCTTTCAAATGAAAACTCTTCTTTTATCAAAGCCTCAATTGAGAAAAGTCTCTCTTCTTCACGAAAAGCGACAAAGACTTTTTCTCAAAGATGAGATGAAAAATCGCTGAAAACTTTCCAAAGCGATTCGAACGAACGCAACAAGTGGCCTCGCATGTGGGAGAAGAAAATTGGAATTTCTCATTCCCACCAGGGTTCCATGAAGTTTTCACGTACAAGGTTGAAGTATCTCACTATGGAAGAGCAAAAGTCGTTATTAAAGAGCCAGAAGTTTTTCCCAGGAAAAATAAATTTGTTGTCGTTCGGATCAAATTTTTGGAAAGAAAATTATTTAAATTCTGAAAAAAAAATTGTTTCTCCTGAAATGCGAGATCTAAAATATTTTTATTCCTCATTCGATGGCAGTAGCCTTGAAAATTCATTTTTTGAATTAAGCTGAAGAATTACACTGTAAAAAAATCAGAACTTAACGTTGCATCGAAAATGACTTCATTTAAGTTCTCTCAGTGAGAGACTCTCTGTCAAAAAGTCCGGTTTTCTGTTTTTATTTCACCATATCGTTGCAAGAAGTCGAGCAGTCAATATCGCTTCGTAATTTTTATCGATTCATAATCAGTAATTCTTGGAACATTATCGCGGTTAGAGATAATTGCAATTTTCACGTGAAAGAGTTTAATCGACAAACAAAAAGATGTCGAACATTGACAATTTGCTGATGTTTCTAAAGAATTCGAAAAAACGAATTAATCGTTTGTTAAGTCAAGCAAAAAGATACAACAAGGTCGAAGAGTATAGAGACGTCATCGATGAACTGGAAACTCTGGTTGTCGATAGCAAAATTCACTGCTACGGCACAAAGTTCATGGAGTTGGGACATGAAAGATCGCACTTGAACATGTTTATCGATGTTGGTGAGTCATTCGTTATGCAAACGCAAATGCATGGTCGTAAACATTTTATGATTTCAGGCTGTCAATGACATTTTAAACAAATTTATCTCAATTCCAGGCAATGTTTACTGGATGAGTCAGAGCCACGACAAAGTTCAACAATTGATAGAGATTTTTCAAAAGTATCTCACTGATGAAGTGAACAGTAAATCGCCATTTTCGAACGATGCTTGGGCTTGGAAGCATCAAGTGCAAACTCTGCAAAAGCCAATTCCAACAGTTCGAGCCTTTATCGAACCTTATCATTTGCAATGCGACTTTACGTTCTCGAACGGATTAGGAGTTGAAAACACGAAAATTATCAATCACTTGTTCAAACTACAACCGGAAGCATTCAAGCTTTATCACTTTGTTAGAATTTGGATTCACATCGATCAGTTTGCGTTCAAACGCTATGTCGTTGCCTTGATGGTGATTTTCTACTTGCAGCAGCGTAAATATTTGCCGTCTGTTGTCCAAATGCAAGAAGACGTTGAAGAGAAGTTTATTGATGGTGAGTTGGCTTTTAATTGCTTGAGAACATTTTAGGAATCTCAAAATCTTTTTAGGATGGAACGTAAACTTCAATGCAAAGAAGAAGTTAGCAAATTACGGAATGAGTTTGATCGATAACTACCGCAAATGCCTCATCGACTTCTTCGAATTTTACGGGAACTTCGATTTCACTGGGGAAGTTATTTCAACTTACTTCGGTCGATCATTCAAAAGGAACTCGTATCCGAACGAAGAGGAAGTCCTCGAGAAATTCAAAGATCAAATCAAGAGCTTCAACTTCGCGGTTGTTAATGTTGCCGACAACATGAACTTGAACTACAATTGCGCTTTCAATGTTGGCAAGAAACGTTTGGCTAAGTTCACACCATTTTGCCTTTTTGCAGCTGAACTCTTGAAAGAGAATTTAGAATACTGAAACTTTTCTAAGAATCGAAAGAATAAAAGACTTTTGCTTGACTGACGGAAAATGTATTTTCAATCAAAGCGACTCAAGTCGTCTGTTGGTACATTTACAGGGACACCCGACTCACCGTCTGAGTTTTCTGTTCTTTCAACTCTCGGTCGTTTCACTTTGTTCTTACGTGGCATCGGCTCGAGACTCTGAACGTGACCGGTGTCTTCACTTTGTGCAATCAAGTCCTTGAGTTTGAATTCAGGAGCAGCGTCGACTGGATCGATTTTCTCAGAAAGTGCCGCCAAAGTAATGAGAACAGCTTCTTCAGTTCTAACAGTTCGTGAACCTGTAAATTAGAGAATTAAGTTTGATGTAACACTTCGAATGAACTCGTGACTTACCTTGCTCTGGAACAACGTTGAAGTAACGATCGAAGAGTAAGCTCGGGTCGTCAACAGTCAAGTTTTCGTCATTTTCAATCGCGTTTTCTAATCCGAAAAGTCCACCAAACACGATCAACATGTGCCTGAACTTGAGTGACTTCGCTTCAACTTGATGAATGTTCTCGCCTTTGTCACTTGTGCCGACTGTGATGTCGTAACCTTTGCGATATGGCGATTGCGAAAATATTTGAGATATTGAGTTTGCAATTCTTACATTGTATCCCCAATAAATTCCTGTCGTTCGTCGTGGCTCAGATGGTGTCACGACTTTGCCTCGCAACTTTTTCGATCTCAAGTCGGATTTCAATGGAAGTTTGATAGTAACTCGAAGGTTCTCTGGCAGTTGCTTGTCGACGAGAACGTCATTGAGTAAACCAACGTTGACAAAGGTTCCTGTCGGATGAGGCTTTTTGCTTGTGATACCTTCGCGATAAGTGAACTCTGATGAAACTCGAAGATGATGTTGAGAATCCAATGGATTAAGTAAACCGGAGAACTTCAAATCGTTGTGGATTGGAAAGAAGAACTTCCGGAGATACTGCGGGCACTCAAGATATTGCAGAATCCTAGCAAATTGAACACAACAAGGTCTCGCGACTTTAACTCCGTCAGATGTTTCCATTTGAGCCATTTTTGTCGTCGTCACATTGGCTGCTGGTTGGTCATCGAAAACGATGATCTCGTCAATGTTGTAGATGCAAGCAGCTCTTGCAATCTGACCAGCCAAATAAGTTCTCAGCTCAGGAGATTGAGCATTGTCAAGAATTGATCCGGGAATCGCGATGGAAACTGTCGAAACAAATCTTTTCGTTTCACTATCGACTTTCGCTTGCTCCTCTTGTACAATCTTTGCTCTCTTCACTGCTTCATGGTCTTCACCTTCTTTTATAAGCTTCTCCTGGCGCTTCTTCCTTTTTAATTCTTTATTTAACGCACGATTCTTTTCCATGCTGCTTTTGTTTACAATTTATTTTGTCCTAGATTATAATTTGAATCGAAGATAGATTTTTAATTTAAAATATTTCCGCCACTTTCTAGGACACAAAATCTGTTGATCAACTAAACTTGATGAATTAAATATCGAAAAACATGGGAGTTCGCTTTCTTCATACGTTCATAACTAATTCAGTTCCTTGCGGATATGTCAAGGTATCAATTATCGATGAATGTGAGAAATATCAAAGGTAATTGAATGAAATTTCTTAATAAGTTGTCAACTAATATTTTTTGTTTTTAGAGAACACAATGGAGAGAAACCAACAATCGTTGTCGATTTAATGGGATTAAGACCAATTCTCAATAAAAATAAGTTGAATTCGCTCTGTGGAGGTCGTCACGGTGAATATTTCAAGCAGGTCGACAAATTATTTCGACGATTACACCAGATTGCAAGATTAGTTTTCTTCGCTGATGGCTTAGTAGTTGACGACAAGCTTGAGACTTGGCTTAAGCGCCAAGATCTGAGATATGAGCAATATATACAGATTTTCGACATGATCAACAATCGAAATCCTATCAAAATGATCGCGGACAAGGCGACAAGAATTCCAACAATGTCACATCAAGAAATTTTTGAGGATCGCGCTAAAGGTCTTCTTCTGTTTTAGTGTCTAATTACTGTTAAATCTTATTTTATATTTTTTAGAATATGGAGAATGCATTTTGTCTGTTACAAAGGAGTGCGATGCTGAAATAGCTCAATACGCTTGTAACAATCCTTCAGTGATCGCTGTGTTAGCAGAAGATACAGATTTCTTGATATTCCGAGGAAACTGGAAATACTTCTCGGTCAATCAACTAAATGCGGACACTTTGGAGACAATGGAATACAGCAGAACAGCTTTGAGAAATTACTTGGGACTTGATGATAAGCAACTTATGGTGTTTGCTACAATTTCTGGAAACGATGTATTGAGATACAATCAAGTTCATTATTGTCATAGGCGAAATTTCCCGAAGGAGGCAAGAAGCAAATTTCCGGCGATTGCTGATCTCATTCGACGACAGGTGGACCTAACAAATTTCCCTCAAATGTGTTGGAACCTCGCTGATTTTTTGTTGAATGATACAAGCGCCAAGTCAATTGAATTGGTCAAGAACAGTCTTGCTCAATACAGCACTGTAAGCTTCTATTCTCAAGATTTATATTCGAAATGACATTATTTTACTTTTAGGATTTCGTTCCAATAGACAATCTCGATCCACTTCTCAACTTCTGCATTCACAACTCCCACTCAAGTGTTTTAGCAATTCTTCAAGGAAAGCCTACTAAATTTTCGCTCACATTCTACGATTTAAGACGAACTGATTTGCCCGACTTCTTTGCTATTTGCAAAAATCAAGCTCTGCGAGAAATCGGAATTGTTCTTCAACATAAACGACATCTTGGAGAAAAGGGCGTTGTTATTTACGCGAAGCGAAGCATTCATAACATGTATCAAGCATTTTTCTGTAAGCCTATTTATCCAACAGAAGAAGTTCCTTCTTTGCTTGAGCTGCTCGATCGTCCAAATTATCCACAACATGACAATCTTCGCTTCAAATTACTTAAATGGCTAATTAGCGAAAATCTTGGTGACGTCGACTTGGCAGTTATTCCAAAGCCTTATTTTGTCAACGTGTTAACACTTTATTATATGGTTGATCGTGGATTCATCACAGTTCGGGAGGCAGATCTGATTCTTCTCAGTATTCAGCACGTCGTTCTTGACACAATCCCTGAGCCATTTGAAAGACCTTCCGTAGTCCACGAACGTGCGTTTCAGATCTCGTTACTGTTTTCGGGAAGGTTTGCAAGCATTATACGTGCAGTTAAAGTTGTTGGACTCAGAGATTTAGTGGTGAGTGTTTGATACTTTCCTAAAAATTTTCTTTAATTCTTTTTTATGTTTTAGACATTCAGAAACTTCGACGGAGTTTTCTTTCACAAATATTATTTGGAAACTGACTTTGACCCGACTCCTTTGCTCTCTGATATCAACGACTTCAGAATCTATTCTACACTTCAATAAGCTTGAGAAATATTCACTTCAATAAGCTCCAGAAATCTTCATTAAATTACCTCATCAAAGTTAACGCATTTAAGTTTTAATGTGAAAAAACTTTATTAAAATAAAAGCTCTCATAAAACTTTAATTTTTCAATTGAAACTTGCTGGAAATATTTCCCTCCACCTTCTAGTACTTACATTTACTTGTTGATCAACAAACTTAAAATTTGAATTAAGTAAAACATGGGAATTCGATTATTACAAACATTCATAACTAATTCAGTTCCTGACGGATTCGTCACGGTTTCAATTATCGATGAATGCGAGAAATATCAAAGGTAAATGAATAAAATATCTCGAAAAGAGATAATTCTAAATGTTTTTTCTTTTAGAGATCACAATGGAGAGAAACCAACAATCGTCATTGATTTAATGGGTTTTCTAGACATCCCTAACAGAAACAAGTTGGATATGCTCTGTGGAGGTCGCCACGGAGAATATTTTAAGCAGATCGACAGATTGTTCCACCGCTTAAGCCAAATCGCAAAACTAGTTTTCTTCGAGGATGGTCCAGTTACCGAAAACAAATACGACACCTGGCTCAAACGCCAAGACAATCGATACGAAGAATATCTTGAGATCTTCGATTTGATCTACGAAGGAGTTCCCATCGAAGCGATCGTTGACAATGCGCGAAGTATTCCCACTGTGACATCTCATCTTGAAATCATTGAGAATCGTGCTAAAGGTTTCTTATCAGTTTTGTATATCATTATTGTTTAATCTTATATCAGAATATTTTAGCTTATGGAACACGAATTGTATCCGTGACAAAGGAATGCGATGCTGAACTTGCGCAATACGCTTGTAACAATCCTTCGGTGATCGCTGTGCTAGCAGAGGATTCAGACTTCTTGATCTTCCGAGGAAACTGGAAATACTTTTCGATCAATCAGCTCAACGTGGACACTTTGGAGACGATGGAATACAACAGAACCGCGTTAAGAAATTATTTGGGACTTGACGATAAGCAACTAATGGTGTTCGCTACAATTTCTGGGAATGATGTCATCAGTTTCGACGATGTTCGTTATTGTCATAAAATACACTTCACGTTGAATCCAAGCATCAAATTTCCGGCGATTGCTGATTTAATTCGACAAAAGGTGGATCTGAGTAATTTCCCGCAAATGTGTTGGAATCTCGCTGATTTTTTGTGGAAGGATACAACCAAGGAATCAATTGAATTGATCGAGAACAGTCTCGCCCAATACAACACCGTAAGCTTGTGTTCTCTAGTTTTCTACTTTAAATTAAATTAATTTTATTTTTAGAAATTCGTCCCAATCGATCACAGCGCATCCGATCCACTACTTAATTTCTGCAGAGTGAATTCATACAACTTTGTTTACTCGATTCTACAAGAGAAGCCTTCGAACTTCGCTCTTACATTTTATGACTTGAGGCGAAATGATTGGCCGGATCTTTTCGATGTTAGTGTTAAGTTATTTCAACGCAAAATCGGAGTTGTGCTACAACATAAACGACATCTTGGAGAAAAGGACGTTGTAATCTACGCCAAGCCAAACATTCATTACATGTATCAAGCAATCTTATGTTCGCCAGTTTATCCAACGGAAATAGTTCCTCCATTGCTTGAGCTACTCGACCGTCCGCATCACCTGCAACATGACAACGTTCGCTTCAGACTTCTTAAATGGATAATAAGCGAGAAATTATTATCTCTCGCTGAATTCGACTTGTCAGCTATTCCAAAGCATTACTTTGGCAATGTCCTAACGCTTTTTCACATGGTCGATTGTGGATTCATCACAGTGAAGGAAGCAGATTTGATTCTTCTTAGCATCAAGCATGTCGTTCTCGACATAATTCCTGAGCCTTTGATAAGACCTCCAGTTGTTCACGAACGAGCATTCCGAATCGCATTTTTGTTTTCAAAAATGTTTGCCAGCATTTCACGAGCAATTAAAATTGTTGGACTCAGAGATTTGGTGGTGAGTGTAAAAATTCTTTCCTTTCCAAATTATACAAAAAATCTTTTCTTTCAGACATACAACAACTTCGACGGGGTTTTCTTTCATAAATATTACTTGGCTGCTGGTTTTGATCCGTCTCCTTTGCTCGCGGACCTGAAAGATATCAGAATTTATACCTCACTTCAGTAACTTACAATAAAACTTAATCAAAGATTTTGCTGTGATAATAAAAACTTTATTCAAAATAAAAAAGTTAGAAAAAATATTTTAAAATTTTCATTTCTTCATTTTCTTGTCAATTCCGTCAGCGATTTCAGCGAGCATTTTCTTCTCGAGGATCCGATATTGTACGAGCATTTGCTTCGTCTTTTGTAATTGAGTTTCGAGCAGAGCTTGATCTTCTTCGAGAGTGGTTGAAAATGCTTTAAGAAGAATCTTGACTCGCATGAGCAAGAACATCAAGATTTTTTGCTCCATAGCTTGGTCCAATTTAAAATCAGGATTAAGAAGTTCTTTGGTATTATCGGCTTCGAGCCAAGTCTTTAGTTGATCTTTGCTCATGTTGAAAACCCTCACGAACGCTAAGAGTTCGTTAGAGAACGTGGGCGATATTTGGAAGTGACCAGTTTGTCGGACTTTCAAACTTTCAAGAAGTTTCACTCGGGTCTCGTAGAGTTCATCAGCCTTGCTCAAGCTCAGCTTGATGTTAAAGCACTTGTTGTCGTTTTCAGGGAAGACAAACCCATTGTGGATCAAGAAATCTTCATTTGAACGACTTCCGTAAGCCATCGTCACTTGATCGCCAGCTTTAAAGTCTTTAAGGCAGAAGCTTTCGATCTGATTCGTCGCCTCATTGTAAGCCGTGTTGATGACTCCGTTGCTATGATTTGCCATATCCCAAAGTCCAATAAGAACTGATTCTTGTTCACCTGACTCTCCTTGCGGAACAAGATTCTGACGAGTCATCACGCAACTAACTGCCCAGCAATAAAACTCGTAAGTGAAGTTCTCCTTGAGCTCTGCAACGATGGGATGATCTTCGACTGCTACTTGAAGGTATCTGGATAAAAATGCATATTGAGTAGCGATGAATTTCACTTGTTTAACAGCAGCTGACAGAGCGACTGTGCCTTGAAGTTCTTTCATGTCGTTCGGTGAGAAGTAAAGGACGGTTCTGAATTTGTCGGGAAGAATATCCAAATAAGGCTTCCACTTTGAGTTTTTCTTAAGTTTTTCGACCATCAGAGCAAATGCGAGACGAACATGACTCATTCCGTCAAATAATGGACAATCAAGAAAAACTCGTTGTTTGAGCATTTCAGGGAGATCAGCTTGAATCTTGCTGAAAGAGAAGATCATCGTCTCTGGGATTTCAATGAAGACTTCATCTTTCTTCAGCGATTCATTGGCAACCAGGCCCAAGTCATATCCAGCGAGTTTCTTCAGTTGAACTTTTGGGAACTTTGCTCCTTGCTGTTTACACCAAACGACGAAGTTGTCAATCACTTCGTTGTCACGAGATGACTTGAATGGCGCTTTGATATCGCTCTCAACCAATTTGATTCTGTCGAGCAAGCCATTGAACTCCAGAAAGTGTTGAAACTCATCCGTCGGCTTCTCGCGTGACTTCACAAGCACAGCATCAGCTAAAACTTTAAGTTCATTCCTCTTGTTGGTAGACAATTTGCATTTAGTCTCGTTCGACTTTGAATGTTGTTTTTTGCCCATCGTTTAATTTATTCTAAAAATGGAATTGTTCGCATGAGTGAAAAAAGTTGAAAAGAAATTTGATCACTACTCACATCATAATCTAAGTAAACTTGACTGCGAGTTGATGCTAGAGAACTTCACAAAGAGTTGTAGCTGAGTCCAGCAGCTAAGTTATGCCTTGATGTGAATAAATTAAGTTATCAAGAGCGAACAGTTTGCTCGAAGCTTAATGACTGAACTTTTTTCCAAGTTTTGAAATAATTTCGTGTTCAAAGCTTCATTCGTGTTTAGCCACAGAATAATTTAAAAATAATTTCAAAACAAACTCGTTTTTGTGGTAATTAAGTTGATTTATTGCTTCTCGATCAGTTGATTTCATTCGTTCTTTCGTAGATGTGTCAAGAAATGTCTTCTTCGGACAAGAAAGCCAACGGAAATGATTTATCTCAAATAAGAAACTCGCAGGAGCTAAGAAGCAACATTCAAAACATTTCTAGCATTCTCAACACTGGCTTATCACCAGAGACGTTGGATATTTGTATCCAGCTGTGCGAGGCTGGCGTTCACCCACAAGCTCTAGCAAACGTCATCCAACAGATTCGAAGGGAAGTGGCGCAGATCCAGCACAACAACAATCAACAGACAACTGAGTAGAATCGACAGGAAGAGTTTTTTAAAGCCGCTGCCAAATGCCTGAGATTAATCCTCAATGGAATCACGCTTATCTACTTGTTAACTGCAATGCGCCTGCTGGTTCGTTACGCTTGAGTTTGCCAACTTTAACATTAAATTCCAAGTTTATTTCTCGAATTGTTTTACAATTAATTCACTAATTATTCAATTAAAAATGTAAACCCAGCTGCTCTCTTTTTGTCACTTTAAAGTTTCAGCTGTCAAAGAACAGAATTAAAAAAATGCTGATCGAGAGGAGTAAAGAGAGCTTAGTCGAAGGAGGAAAGGTTTTGGTGGTCCCAGAGCTGATGTTGCATAAATTATTGGTACAACAAGAAGAGCAAGCATAGAGCTTCACTCGTTCGCCAATGATAATGCAACCACTTTCACATTGCTCAGCGCAATCTCTTTGGAGACTCCAGAGCTTCTTGTCACTTGTTGAATTCTTATCAGACATCGTATAACTAAATCGTTTGACCACGCAGTGATTCTGGTTGAGATCGCATTTCTTCGTGAGATTTAGTTGCCTTGTTCGATTGATGTTAACGCAATTCTCAAAGTCAGACATCATATCGCAATGAAAGCAGTAAAGTTCTGATTTAGTTTCTTGAGCTTCCTTCGTCTTATGAACGCTCGTTGTTCCAAATTTGTTTGATGATGCTGTGGAAGAAAAAATTAAAATTTAATGGAAAATTCGCTGATTTTATTCTGAGTCCTACCGAGCTCAACGATGACCATCAGGAATAAAACGACAAACGACCATCGAAGCAGAGCTGAACTCCAGTCCGAGAGATTCATGTCTAGCTTTTGATTGTTTTAGATTTGGCACAAAATAAAATTAATTTTCCTTCTTTGTGAAAACTCTTCTCGTTTTGCTTATCAGATGGTGGAAAACTCCCCCTACCACCCTCGAAAACTCCCGTTGCGAAAATCTAGTCCAACTCGTCTTTAATTTCTTTTATTTCAGCTAAAAGTCCTCAATAAATATTTACATTAAGAATCAGCCAACGGTTGAGATCAGTCCCGGATATTTTTCCATTCGATGTTTGGCTTCTTTAAAAGTTCTTCTCTCGCCATGTTGTCAAGTAAAATGACTGATTTCCTAACGTAACTAACAAGTTTCTCAAGTTTTGTATAATCCTCGCATTCCATATTGAAGAACCTTCTCCACAAGGCACTGGCCAAGATTTTATCGTCGCTCATTATTCCCTCATCGTAGATGATCAAAGCAGCTTGAAATTGTTCTGCGAGGATTGCGACTTGTCGTCGACTTGCTGAAGGATTATCAGCGCTCAACTTCTTTGCTCTCGTTTGGACGTCAGTCCACATTGCCTCGACGATACAATTACGAAGAAATCTTCCATCTTCACCAGACTCGGATCCTTCTTGCATTACTCGTGTGGCTATCAACCAGCAATGAAGCTCTGTGACGAGAAACCAAGAGTTGAACGTGTCCGGCATGTTGAACTCTTGGAAGAAGTCGTAGTAATTTATTTTATCAGCGACGTTCTCATACAACAACAGACTCGCTACTCGCATTGACTAAAAGAAAAGTTAATTTCAGAGAAATTTATTGTGGGAAAAAATGAAAATCTCTCACCGCTTTTTCTCCTGTGAAGTTTCCTAAAATCTTTTCGAAGAATCCTTTGCTACTTTTCTCGATAATCGCTGTCGACGAATAATTCATCGTCTTTGTTTCATGAGAGACTTGTTCTTGGTTTAGAAGAAGCTGTCGACCAGCAATTGGATGAAAATTTCGTGAGCATCGAAGCGAATTGCAAATGACATTTCTCTGGAAAGAAATTGAGGATTTAGGAAATATTCATCAAGAAAGTGGACATCAGTCACTTACCGTCACAATGGGTCGTAATAAATTCATTTTACTCGTTTGTTTCTTATTTTAAAATGAAATTAAAGAATCTTCGTCTTTGATGTTGTTATTATTTCTCTCGCCCGAGCTAGTACAATTTTTTTAAAAAAATGTCGTTAGCAATGTGCACGAGTTTTTTTTTCCTTTTAATTTCTCTTAAATCTAATGCAGTGATAAAGCAATGAATTACTTTCTTAAAGCCTTTCCTCGAAGTGACTCAGTCCTGAACCTCCAAAATTCCCTTCTTAATAAAATAATCGAGCCCCGCCTTATCGATGAGTTGATATTTGATATTTGGCAATAAATAATTTATTTGATAAGAGAAAAGCTCCTGCTTAACGTCAAATGTTTAAGTTGATATAAAATCACCGGTAGTAGCAATTCCGCGGCATTTAAAGAAGTTTTCTCGTGGCTTGAACATGTGAGTTGTTGATTAGTGAAAAATTCTTGTGCGCACTTTAGTTTGACACGTTTAACTTTTAACTTTTCAGGTTGAACATTGTGATCTTCATTTCTTTTGCATTTGCAATAAGTTCTGTTAATTGTGGACTTTGTTTGTATCACAATACTGAAGCAGGATACGCTTGTGAGCTTCTGAGAGCGACTTATCTGAACGAAAATGATCCTTTCGTAATTGACGACTTTCATCTTGGTGGCATGAGCGACGCAAATGTTGAAGTGATTACGATTTCGCTCGATCATCCTTCGGAACTGCGTTTCATTCCTTCGCTATTGTTCACGAAATTTCCTAATTTAAAGAATCTTGAATTACCAAGCGTTGGACTTTCGAGTCTCAGCGGAATTCAAAATCACTGCAGTTCATTGAAATCGCTTAAAATTGAATACAACAATCTTGCGAGCATCGCGGATGGAGCTCTCGAGACTTGCATAAACTTAGAGGAAATTTCTCTGGCATCAAATCAATTGACGTCGATCAGCAGTGAAGCTTTCCGTAATTTATTGAGCTTGAGATCCCTTCACCTCGAAAATAATCAAATCGGATGGATCTTCCCCGGAGCATTCAACTCTCTGCACTCGCTTACTTATTTGAATCTACAAAACAATCTTCTAACAGACATCGCGGTTCCGCTTTTACAAGATTTCGAGTTCCTTCAAAATGTTGACTTGAGCTACAACGAAATTGAGAGAATTCCTTCTAATGCTTTTAGAAATCTCAGTGACTTGTTCCATCTCGACATCGGATATAACAAAATAAGTTTAATTGAATCAACTGCCTTCAACACTCTTCCTAAACTCGGATTGCTCTTTCTCAACAATAATTCGATTAGTCGATTGAACTCTGATTCCTTTGACATCATGTCGGCTCTGCTTGGATTGCAAATTCATGGAAATCAAATTCAATATATCGAAAGAAACTTTTTTGAGAAATTCCCCAATCTTTACATGCTCAACGCTGAAGATAACGTTTGCTTGAACGGAAGCCATTTGCCCCAAGTCGATGAGACTTTTTTGGATGCCCTTGAAGATTGCTTTAGAAATTGGGAAAATGGAAGTGAAGGTACAACGATTGACAGTCAAACGACAGTTGATAGTGGAACGACAGTTGATGGTCAAACTTCAACGGATGGTCAGTCTCCAACTGATGACGACTCTTCAACAGTCGAAGACAACACAACTTCAACGATATCACCACCAACAACCGCCGACAGCTCGATGCTGCTTTCAAAGGTTGGCTGGGTTCTTGGATTTAGCTTCATTGCCATCATTAGACAATTACAACAAACTCGTTATTGATGTGTCATGAAAAAATATTCAATAAAGCCGATCGTAAATATTAAACTGCTTAAATATCAATTTAGCGATAAGAATTTCTGATGAAAGTTTAGATTTTTCGGTAATCTTTGCAATCAATAACAGTAAACATTTTTAGTTTGAGAAATATTTACAAAAAGATTAACGTCGGTTTCGTTTTTATATTCGACAGCGCATTTTGTGAGCGGTCCCTTCTTAGAAATTCATTTCTCTCTTGTTCTCCAGGTTTTTGGCTCATTTTAGTTTCGTCTGTGCACTTTGAAACCTCGTCTCCAGATTTTATTTCGTTTTTAAGTTCTAAAAGTCCATTGTTTTAATAGTTTTAAGTTGTAAATCATTTCAGTTTGTTGTCAAGTAGAGTTTATTAGTGAAATTAGTCGAGATGAACGGAATTTATCAAGTGAAAGTTGAACAATTGAAAATTGCGTCGCCCTTTTTGAAGATTTCCGCGAAGATACTCAACACGCCGATATCAAACGCTCTAAAGGACTTGCCGAAGTACTTCAATGAAGCCCCGAACGTTGGCGTGGAGATTGGCGGCATGTGCATCGCTGCAGTGGCTCCAGGGAAGTTTGAAAGGGTTCGGCTTATCACCGTCAATGGCGCGGACAAAATGGCTACGGTTTATTTCATCGATTGCAACTATCAAGGCGTAATTCCTTGCAGTCAGGTAAGAAATTATTAACTCTCTAATCAATGATCAGATAATAAACTTTACTTTCATTACAGTTGCGCATTCTCTACGACTCTTATCTGAAAAATCTCAACTCATCGTGCAAAGAATTCATTCTCGCAGAAATGAAGATGGTTCCTGATAACGCATACAAAGAAAAAATTCAGATTCTCCATGACCTTCTCATTGGGAAGTCTCTGTTCGAGGTCAAAATACTCAAAAAGGTAAGTTTTGATTTGTGTCAATCGATTTTATTTTAATAAATTTTTTTGTTCACAGAATTCCATCGGACGTTTCGCGGACTTGACGTTCTCCGACGGAACAGCTCTGCGTAACACCATCTCGTCTCATCCGATTCTGAAGACTCTACTTAAGCCAATTCAGCTTGAAACCCAAGCCGCGAATATGAGCGATAACCCAGAGAACGTTTTCAAGTTGAATACTCTCATCGAGCTGGAGCCATTTCATTCGACAATGCCTGTCTCGGATCTTCTCCACTCTGTTCCGCACACAGCAAGAATCGCGGATTACTATAAGCCTCATGGGCCTCTAAGCTTCTATGTTCACCTGACAGACAACGACGACGAGTACCAGCGATTCCAGTTCGACATCCAGAAGTACAAGAAAGATTCGAGTCCAATGGGATTTGTTCCGCCAGTTGGAACGAACTGCTTCGCATTGATTAAAGATCAATTGCATCGTGCGATTTTGATCAAGTCTTCTGATAAGAACACGAAGTGCCTGGTGAACGTCTTTCTGCTTGAGAAAGGTTCAGAAGTTTCTGTAGACTTCAAATGTCTTTATCGCATTCCACGAGAAGTCGCTGACATTCCACCGTTCGCGAAACAATTCCGTCTTGCCGATTATAAGCTGGAGTCTGTGCCTGGTCTCACCCAAAGCGAGGTAGACTTTTACTTTCATCACATCACAAAGTCGAAGCTGCTCACGTTGAAGATTGTACCTGGATGTGGCTGTAAGTACTTTCATCATTTAAAATTAAAAATTTTAAACTAAACCTGACATTCTTTTCTCTTCACAGCCGTCCCTATTTGTCAGCTCTTCGATGGCAATGTCAACATCCTGATGGAGATCAAGCGCTGGAATCCCCACAAGCTTCGATACCAGGAACAGCGAAAGCTCACGCAAGGTGTCTACTCAGTGAAAGCAAGTTCGATCGAATCTCCGAAGTGTTTCTACGTTCAGTGGCAGAATCCAGCTGAGAAGACACGACTGTTGAACCTCTCTGACAACTTGCGAATCATCGATCCTCCAAAGCTCAGAAATCCAGCAGTGAACGATGCCTGTATTGTCCAGCTTGAACTCAACAACATGAGAGGCCGAATCATTAAAAAGACAACATCGGAGATCTACAAAGTTCAATTTATTGACATCGGTTTCACTGACGACGTTCACATCAAAGACATCAAGCTCTCCGTTGAAGAATTCATGAAACCTCCTCCGTTCGCATTCAAGTGCTGCATGGAAGGATTTGAGCGACTGGAAATAATGAAACAGGAAACCTTGAAAGAATTCGATGACATCATGAAGGACGCAGACACATTCAACATGCTCGTTAAGCAGAAGATGTCTGACTTCTACATCGTTGAGATGGAAGATACATCAAATGGTTCTATAGTCGGAAGCTGCTTAAACAAGTCTGAATGGTCGATGCCACCCACTCCAAGCCGTGAGCACTTTGATAAGCGTCGTGGTAACACATCAGGTGTCTTGGATTATTCTAATAATGATGGCGAAAATGGTGACATTAGCCACAACACATTGAACGGTTCAGAGTGGAACGACAGCGCCGCTTTAAAAGCTTTGAACGACGATGATCCAAATTCTGCTTCAATCTGGTCTGACGACTTCAAGTCAGCTGACGTGAAAGAAGGTTTAGAAGCTGCAACGGCATCATCATCGAGCTCATCGTTAGGAGTTATTCGCGTCGACGAGACAAAGAACGAGAGGAAAGAACTTTGTCGTGTAACAGCCGTCGTAACGCCAAATGATTTCACTCTGCAGAAATCGAGCACAATTGCGGACTACGAAGCTTTCCTCGAGGAGCTTCAAACGTTACAACTAGCGCAAGGACCGTTGACTGCATTTTCCGTGGGATCGTTTTGTCTCGCTCTCCGCTCCTTCGATCAAAAATGGTGCCGCGCGATCATAAGCGAACTCGACTTGGATGATTTCCTGGTCACTCTCCAGTGCACAGATGATGGTTCGATGTTCTCTGTACAAACCAAGTCGCATTTGAAAGCTTCATCCATTCAACTGGTTTTCAAGCTTTATTTCGGACTAAACTGCTCGTTGCCTATTCACTGTCATCCAAAGAGAGAGAAAGAAGCCGCTGAAGTCTTAATGCGAATGAAGAATCAAGAAACTCATTATCGCATGATAACAGAATTCCAAGGCAAAAGGATCATCGAGCTTTATCACGATGGAAAGAATGTAACCGATCATCTCATCAAGATGGGCTGTGGAAAGCGTCTCTCTTACGCTCCGTCGGGAAAAGCTTTCATCTGTCATGTCAAGAATATGACTCACTTTGCTGTTCAAATGGAAAGTGAGAATGATCTTCTAAATGCTATCGAGCATTGCACCAAAAGCTACTTGCACGTGAAGGTGAGTGATCCTAAGATCGGGATGACTGTGCTCGCGAGATCCACCGACGACTTCTGGTACCGCTCGAAGATAATATCAATCAACAGACACGAGTTTGAAGTCTTTTTCGTCGATCTCGGATATCAAGCGACAGTCAAAGAAGTTGGAGAGATTGAAGACGAGAAGATAAGGAATGTGCATCCTCTCGCGTATATTTGTTCAGTCAACCTTCCCAAAGAAATTCGCTCGAAAGGAGGACCAGATGGAGCTGCCGAGGAGAGATTCTGCAAGTGGGCGGTGAAGAAAGTTAACATTAAATTAGTCAAACCAATGGAAGCGTACTCTGTGGTCGACGTCTTCTCCATTAGAATCCCGAGCATGAGCTTTGTTGCTGAGCTTTTGACGATGCAACCAGATTTCAAGACCGAAGGACACAAGGTGATTGAAAACTGGCATTAAATTGATCTTGGTGTGATCCTGCCTTAGATGTGCTTAATCTTTTATGTTACCAAATTAATTTTTGAAATAAGTATGTTTGTTTATAGAAAATTTGCTGAAAATAAAATTGCTAAAAGCTTCAATCGTAAAAGAAAACATTTTTTTAGTCCTGCAAAACATTTTATTCCTTCATTTTCAGCTTGACTTTCTTTCAGATGAATAAGCTTTTCGTTTTGGTTATTTATGTGATCGAAACAATGAACAGATTTTTATTTAAAATTGAAAAGGTTCAAATTTATTTAAAATAAAATGAATAGAAATGTTTACAAGCTCTTAGAGATTAAAAATTCTTTTACTTTTTTAGGGTTTTTCATCCGGAGGATGGAACACCCTATTGTGGTCGCTTTGTCCGTGGTCCGTGGTCCGTCTTCCGTCTTCCGTGGTCCGTGGTCCGTCTTCCGTGATTGAGATAACTCGCGAACGCGATGAGCTAGCGAATTAATTTCTTCACCAGTCGATAGAGAATTTAAATACGAAAAACAACTTTTGAGGATTTTTGGCTAGCTCATCAGGATCAGGCCCACGGGCCCAAAACCTGGAATCTCCATACAAAAAGTCGTTTTTTAGTTTAGAAATACGTTTTCTCGAAAACGGAAGCACATTTCAGATGTGACTTGTTCACAAGAAATGATCAGCATGTTCAATCGAGTACATGGATCTTATAGCTGACCAGATCTAGGTCCACCTCTTACCAGCGCCAAGTGAAACTTCTTTTCCTTTGGAGTTAGAGCATTGCGTTGTTCACATAAAATGATCAGCTCGACTTGACAAAGCAATAAATTCCAGAAAATCCAAGCTCCACATATTGGATCCATCTCTGGTCAGCTCAAAGTGAAACTTCTGTTCCTTTGGAGTTAGAGCATTGAGATGTTTACATGAAATGATCAGCTGGTCATGACAAAGCAATAAATCTCAGAAAATCCAAGCTCCACTCATTGGATCCACCTCTGGGGAGCTCAAAGTGGAACTTCGTTCCCTTTAGAGCTAGAGCATTGAGTTCTTTACAAGAAATATTTAACTGGTCACGACTAAGCGATAAATCCCAGAAAATCCAAGCTCCACTCATTGGATCCACCTCTGGTGAGCTCAAAGTGAAACTTCGGTAAACAAACCAAGTAAAATGTACCCTGTAACCAGTTCATCCAGAGGATGAAAAACCCTACAGTAAGTTCGGTACGAACTGCTACTGCCACTTGTTTATTTTATGGTCTGATCGTGTGTTTATTAGTAGTCTCACTTCCCAGGTACATCGATCATTCAGACCAAATCTGTTTACAAGAGAAATATTTAATAGCTAACCACGACGATTATCGATCAGAAATTCTTCTAGTTCTTTTCTGTCGACATCCAGGATTTCCGTATTTGCAATAATTACCCTTTCCAATGATTTAAACTCTCGTTTCATTTCAAAGTATGCTTGATATGCAAAGCCGACTCTTCTCAAATTTGGCATTGATTTCAGTAAAAAATTTAGTTCAGCATCTTGAGCATGAAATTGCAATCTCAGTTCAGTGATCGATGATGAAATTTCATTTGAAATTTCATCCTTAGAAAAATCATAAAAAAGGTCGACCCATAAACTTCTGAGCTTTGGCAATTTCATGATCTCATCGAAGATAAATTTCTCGTGAATTATACCGATTTTCAAAACTTCAAGATGGTCACTTTGAGATTTAATGAAATCGCGAATAGTAAGAGCAAATACCGTATCCATAGAATTAAAAGGCGAATTCAATGTCAAATTGTTGATCTCGAATCGAAAATTTTTCCAAAAATCATTTTTGAAAATTATTTCTATTTGTTTCGATCCAAGCAAAAGATTTCTTACTTGGTTGGAGTTTTCGAGAATTTTTCTTAAAATATTTTCGTTATCGAACCAACCTGTTAACTCGAGTGTTTCAATTGAAACAGAGTTTGACAGAAATGAAAAATAGGCTTCATTCAAGTCGGAAGAGCTATAAAGCTCCAGTTTCAATTCTTTTAGCTTTGGAAACTTAAAAGCTTCAGAAGATCCAAAATTTATTGAATCCTCAGATGAAAACCTCCAACCACTACCAAACTCATCGATTGAAATGCTTTCAACTGATGATTCGATTGACAAGAAAAATTTCCATAAATCGAGTTTTGTTCTAAAACCAACACAAAACAATGAAACTTTTTTCCATTCGTGACCCTTACTTTGAAATAATTTAAGTTCCAAAGGAGTCATTGTTGGTTCGACATAAGAATGGAATCTAACGTTACTTCCACAGATTTTAATGTTCTGATACGGTCTCGAACTCTTCTCCAGTAAATCGTATTCTTCCGAACTCTTGATCTTATGTAACTGAACTCGAATTTTTGCCATGAGAGCTTTCGATGAGGCGATGAAATTGTAATAATTTGGGTTCACTTCTGAATACCTAATAAATTTTTCTCTGCCTTTCAAATGTTGAAAGATCATTTCGGGAATGTCGAGAAAGCGGGAAAAATATTCCAGCGGATCCATGTTCTCAGACAATAAAACTTCTGCGGCTCCAACTTTCGTTTCCTCGTCTGGATTGAGCTTCAATGATGCTTTCTTAATATCTTCTGCTGATGAGATTACGTTCATTTTTAAATATTTTATCTAAAAAGAAAATTATTGAATTAAAATATTTTTTTCAACTTGTGGTCGGCTTACTTTTCCGACAGTTGAGAATGAAATGAGTCAAGTGATAGCAATTCTTATTTAGAATCGAACGTTGATAAGCTTTCCTTTATGGTGATTTATCTAAAAAAGAACAAGGATTGAAATAAATAAAGACACAGAAGTTGACAATGCGAGCGGTTCTTACCTTTTCAAATGTTAAAAGCTTATTTTAATTTTCTGATGTCATACGGTTTTAACTTGTCATCTAGTACGAAGTTTTCGTAGTAGATTCAAAATTTGATCGTAGCCATTGCAGGGACCGGAGAAGAAAAAGTTTCCCGTAGCCATTGGGAAGTGAATTAATTTTTTTAAAAACAATTTTAAGGCTCATACAATGAAGCGCGTTCAACAAACTATAATTCATTCACAGCCGCCAACAGCAGCACGTCGCGTGAGTATAAATTCGAGTTAAAAGTGCTAAGCAGCTTCGCGAAATTTGATGAAATAATTTTGAGGACGCTTGCATTTTTTCATACTTTCCCTCATGCTTCTTCGTTCCACGAAGGCGGATTCTCATTCAAATCTCTCATATGCTTATTTTAGATGGTCCAGCAGCGCGACAGTTCACAAATAAATGCCGTAAACAAGATACAAGGATTGCCAAGTGTTTCGGTATCAACGCAACCAAGAATTATTCGGCAATCCATGTACGCGACGACTGTACCGACACACAAATGCTTTATTTGCGATGAGAAGATTGCAGGACAGGTGACAAGCCTTACGGACTCCGAAACGATAACATCACGCGAGAAAGTTACAAAGAAACTTGCAAAAATGGTTGGTGATGACTTTTGCGTTATCGTATCTGAGGATGATGTTATCTGCCGTCGATGCCTCACTCTTTTCAACACGATGGACAAGTATGAGTTCGACTTGGAGAATGTAAGATCGAGACTTCGAGGTTTTATTAACCAAAAGTATTCGATCGACGAAGATGAGCCGCCAGCTAAAATGCAAAAGCTTAACTCCAGCAATCTTGCTGTTTCTCGTTGGCAAAACAGTTCAGATGACTCTAATGTCGTTCGGAAGACCGCTGCAGAGAATCAATTAAAGACTATGACATCGCCACCAGGAAACAATGCTGTCAAGCGTGGACCAGTGAAGCTTTACAAATGTATAGCTTGTGACTTTAAGACTACTGATTTGGAAGCTTTCCAACCCCACTCGAAAGTATGCAAGGGACAGTCAAAGAACTCAACAACACCTCCAGCTCGTAACGTTCGTCAATCATACAGTGGACCAGCATCTGTTCAGAAGCCAAATCTTGCACCACAAAAGGTTGGTGGAACTACAATCATCCGCAACAACCTTCAACAAACCCAATTGCAATGTCGCACGTGCTCATTTAAGACATCTGACCGCGCGTTGTTCAATGAACATCAAAGAAATCACCAGAAGCCTTGTCCTTTCAAGTGTCGTATGTGCTTAGAGCGCTTCCCTACTCGTGAAGCTGCTCAGATCCATGCAAAGATCCATTCTAATCCAGCAAACAGCTGCAAGTGTGGAATATGCCATCGACAATTCCCAAGACGCGATTTGTTGGAAGCACATATGAAGACTCACGAGAAGTTCAAATCAGTCTCGCAGGACGAGGTTATTGTGTTGGGCAACAAGAAGAACGCCGGTCAGATTCAAAAGCCCTTGACGGATATCATTAAAGAAGCATTGAGCGAAGACGATCAAGATGGTGTGAACGAGCTAATTGAATTCCATTCATGCAATTTGTGCTCATTAACTTTCGTCAACAAGAAGCTTTATGCTCAGCACATGAAAACACATGAGAGTCCGTCAGATAAAGCCGGAAACGAGGCGCAGACAGCATTAACCAAAGGCAAGCAACAAGATACGCTAGGCGACCTTGAGAGCATCTTCGAGAAAATGCACTCCGATAATGTCCATCATACAACCTCGGCTAATGGCGCAACAAACGATAAGAACGTTCTTATTACAACACAGGAAGGTGGAATCACATATAACATTACTATTCCACAAGACGACGTACAGGAGCAAGAAGATGTAAGTTTTAAATAAAATTGCATTCAAGATTTCTTTATTAACATTGTCATCAATTATAGAAGCAAATAGTGCGCATTGATATGCCGAATCTCGACGATACGGGTGATTCGCAAGAAAAAACTGAAGTTCACGTTAGCATGCCAAGTTTGCATGACGAGGAGAATACACAAAGCAGTCAAGAGCAAACTGAAGTACCGATGGATCTTGATGATCTTCAAAATGCTGCAGGAGAAGGTCAACAACTGAAGTTTATTGTCGACGAAAATGGTCAATTTTTACAGTTGGACAACCACATCCTTACAACAGACGCTGAAGGAAATCAGATTCTTGTTCAAGGCACAGATCAGGAGCAATTGCAACATCTGCTTCAAAGTGTAGGAGTTGATGGAAATCAAGTTCTTGTTCAACTTCAAGGCAACGGCGAAGAAATCGACGGAGATGGAACAACACTTCAAATGCTTGGCGGCGATGAGAACCAAGGTCAAATGATTCTTGTGCAAGGAGCTGACGGCGAAAGTCAGTTGATTGATGCTTCAATGCTACAAACTGAAGGAGGAGGAAATCTTGTTCTTCAGCAAGGAGCTGATGGCCAAACACATCTCACAACTGCCGATGGTATCCCAGTCTCTGTTTCATTTAGTGGTGAAGGAGGAGAAGGTCATATCACTGTCACGATGGCTTCTGGTCATGAGGAAGAAGGCCAACAAATCTTTTTGCAACAGTCTGAAGAAGGACAAGAACATACAGGAGAAGCTGAAGAGTTTTCGCAGCCAGAAGAGAACTCACAAGAATCCGCTGCTGTTGATGATCCGTTGAGCTCACAAGAAGCACAACCTGAAGAAGCTTCAACCGAAAATGTGACTTCAACCACCGACGTTGAGACTAAAACAGAAGACGCAGCTCCCGTCGAAGAAGCTCCAACCACCGAAACGCAAGCCGAAGAAAAGAAAGAGGAGTCAACTGAAAGCAGTGAAAAATCGACAGAAAACGCAAGCGAAGAAAAAATGGTAAATGATGACCTCATTTAAAACTTGAAGCGCGTTAATTGATAACTTGTTTTGTTTTCAGTGAGCATTATCAATTATTAGCGACATGAAAAAGAAATTTTGTGTTTAGACTTGTGGATTTCCCTATGCAACATTAACTCGTCGATGCATCAAGCTACAAAGAAGAATTGAAACTTGAATGTGAGAATGTCATAGAAACCCGCAATTAGCTGAGAAGAATCGACGTTTTGTACTAATTATTGAGAAAATCATTTTTCAATAAGCAAAATCTTCAAAGTTAAATTTATTATTAAAATTCAGAAATTAGTTATTAATCTTAGTCGTCGCTCGCTGCCTTCAGAAGATCAACAGTCAACGATTTTAATTTAGAAATCACTTCTTAAAACTGTTGACTCAAGTCTTCTGAAGGCAGTAACATTATCAATCGAGAAATTATTGCTTAAAAATAAATGAAAATAGTTAGGAAATGGATTATGATTTAGATTTCGGGACACAATAGTAACTACCGACAATGTCTGGTAAAAAGAAAATAGTAAACACGCCTAGGGAAGCTTGAGATATTGGGTTTTTGCTAGAAGCTTCGAAGAAGATAATGACGATTAACAAATTAGAAACTTAAGTTACGCAATTCACTTCAATAACTTTTCTTTCACTTTTTCTCGTTTTTGACACCAAGCCACTTAAAACATTTTGCTTCTCCCGAAAAATAATAAATTTGTACAAAAATACGGAATATTAGAAAAAGATAATTGAAACGTATGAATTATCAAATATTAGAATGAGAATGAATTTCGTCAAGCATAGTTGGGAATCATTTGGATGAGATAAATTTTTGAGAATCGGAGATTGAGAAATTTATTTTTATGGATAAATATGAATAATGTTAAAAAAGATTCACATTAAAGAGCTGTAAATAAAAAATTTAAAATTGCAAACCGAAAGTGTTTAAATTTCGTCTTATTTGCAATAGTAACACCAGATGTCGCTCTTTTAGCAAATAAATATTTTTCTTTCAGTGCTCGACTTGTAAATTCCTCGTGAAGTTTGTTTCTTCGTCGCTCCTCGACTTTTAAATTCTAAGCGTGAATCAAGAGCTTAATAACGCATAGTCAGAGACCCGTACTATTCGCAATGGAGAACGCAACAACAAACGGAGAACAATCGAAGACTATAACAAGTAAAATTAAAAAAAAACTCGGTAAATCGATTAAGAATTGAATAATTCATTTGATTAAATTGCAGACGGAACGACGACTAGAAAATGTGAGGAGTATGAGATTCCTGTGCCTTGGGGGATAGTTGCAGGTGAGTTATGTCATAAAATCAATAGAAAGATTGGATGATTCCTCCTGTCCTTGAATTGTTGTTGCATCGATGATGCAAAGCATGAGTTGAAAAAAAAGTAGACGAAGAAAATATCACAGCTGATCATCGTGACGTCAGAATAAGAGCAAAATAGAAAAGACTTTGATCCCGAGACTTAAACTTTGTCAATCACGTTTCATTGTTTTCACTATTTAATTTTATTTTATCGCTGACGGTTGAGTTGACATTTATTCCAACAAGTAGCAACCAAAAGCCACAATAAGCATTTGTAATAATGTTTAAATTTCATTTTAGGAAAGTGGTGGGGCGATAGAAATAAACAGCCAATACTTGCCTTGCACGGATGGCAAGATAACTGCGGAACTTTCGATCGACTAATTCCATTGCTGCCTGAAGAGATCTCGATACTCGCCATCGATTTACCTGGACATGGCAAATCATCGCATTACCCAAAAGGAATGCAATATTATTTGTTTTGGGATGGAATCGCATTAATTCGTCGAATCGTTAAGTATCACAAGTGGACAAAGCTGACTCTTCTTGGACATTCGCTTGGAGGAGCATTGAGCTTCATGTACGCGAGTTGCTTCAACACTGAGGAAGACACTGCAAAGTTCATCTCAATTGACATTGCTGGACCGACTGTGAGAGATCACGTGAACTTGGCAAGTCGAACAGCTGACTGCATCGACAAAGCTTTAATGTACGAGACCTTGCCAGTTTCTAAAATGCCTTGCTACGACTACAACGAGATGATTGACATTGTACTTCACGCGTATGATGGATCAGTTGACCTTGAATCTGTAAAAGTTTTGATGAGACGCGGAATGGCTCCAGCACCTGAATATCTTAACAAGAATGGTTACCACTTCTCAAGAGATCTGCGACTTAAAGTTAGCATGATGGGAATGTTTAGTGAAGAGCAAGTGCTTACTTATGCAAAGCAAGTTCGTTGTGAAGTTCTCAACATTCGTGGAAAGCCAGGAATGAGCTTTGGAGATCCATCTGTGTACCCAAAAATTATTGAAGCAATGCGAGAGAACTCGAAAAGACTTGTGTACGAAGAAGTGGAAGGAACTCATCATCTGCACTTGGTGACGCCTGAGAGAATCAAAGATATCGTCAGCGAGTTTCTTCTTTCTTAGATCTCAAGCAATTTAGGAACAAAATTATTTGAGCCATAGACATACTTGAAAAGTATTCTAGCACAAACATTAGATCAACGGCACAAGAACAAATTACTCGACACGAAGAATCAAATTATGAAATTTCCTTGACTACGCTTTTTCAATCGAAGACCTTTCGATTTTCCTTCTTCATTTCACATTCAAAATCAAGCAATTAATTGTTGTTTGGCTACTTGAATTAGATTAAATTGGTTGATGGTATGTTAATTAAATCAAAACGGTATTGATTCACTTTAATTTATTTTAAGTCTTTCGCTGTTTTTTTCGGGGCTTAGCAGTTATTTAATTTTATTTTTGTATGGGATGATGAATAGAAGCTTATCAATAAAACTGATTTGGTCTATTTTAGAAGAACACTGATATCTAATAAGAATTTTAATTGATGAAACTTGATTGCAAAATAAATTAAATAAATAAATTCAAAAAAATTAACGGAAAATAAAATTTCAAATTCTTTTGAATTTCAAATGTCCGTTGAATTCTTTTTTTAACTTATAAGTTTCAAGATCTTTCTTCACAGCTGCTGTTCAAACTTCACACAAACACCGGTCCATACTTCTTTTTCGTGGGAGTATCAAAGGCGGCAAAGTAGTTCTTTTGAGCTTTTTCCAAAATAGCTTCTAGGGGTGAATAAATGACACGCGATCTCAAATGTGCGCGCGACTGCTCGAGATCCTGAAAATCGAGTTAATCATTTCAGTTCCACTCAATCTTAATTCTCATCTCAAACCTACCTCGATGATTTTGCGATTTCTCTTTCTCGCTTCTGCTAAAGACGAAGGACACGAATCGAATTCATTCGATGCGCTCTTGCCATCTGACGAGATGATCGTCTCAACTTTTGACTCTGCTGCCTCACTAAAAATCAATCAAGATAAGAAAGAAGTTTCTTTTAATTGAAAAAAGGGTCTCACATTGTCCTCAGCTTCTTATCCAATTCATACTCCAAACTGCAATATCTTTCGTTGATGTCTTTTATAAAATCAATGTTGGCATTCATGATGATTCTTCACACTCTGGCGGATCCCGATTGTCCTTTAACCGCCGTCGGCTTCTCTTCCTTTAATGATTTTCCAATTCTAAACTAGGTAGCACTCCAGAATTGTCAAATGTCGGCTTAAAATCTTTTGAATCTTTCCTTTAAAACATTTTTTATGCTCTCTCGAGTTGATGTTTCCTTTTGTTTGTTAGTTTCGAGTTTTTTTTTCGTTGCCATGTGAACTTTTCGCTTTACTATTAGAAAAAGAAAAAAAAAATGTCAAAAGAGTGTGCTGAGACTTTTGGGTGAAAAGGACTCGAGAATTTATGTTTGCAGGGCGCAGGTGATGATAACAACAAAAGATTGCTTCGGGTGTAAAAAGGTTCTGTTTGAACAATGGCAACACTCTCGAGCAAAGAATTAAATGATTTTTTAATAAAGTGTTTCGATGCTTTATGTCAAAGTCTATTAGTTTTGAGGGGGTGGCAAGGGGATGACAACTCCAAAATAAATTCAAATATAAAATTTATTTTAATCAATCAAATTAAAGAAAAAAATTGAAAAAAAAAATTAAATTTTCTTTATTTTTTTCTGGATTTTTCCTCCCTCGCCTTCTCCAGAAATCGAACAAAATGTTGCAGCATTCTCGATGTCCTTTGTTATTTATTTTGTAATTTATTTTCGATTGGAGTTTAAATTTGCTTTTTGCCATTTGGCACCGTCGAGTGGCTGACAAAGAGAATCGAGAGTTGTCAAAAGTCACACATTTCTCGGAGATTCCTTGAAAATGTGCAACGAATGAGGATTTAATAGAAATACCTGGAATGCATTGACGACTTCTGGAAGACATTTCTCATCCCGATCAATGTTTACTCTCATCAAACGCAAATATTAATTTCGTCTCTTCAGCGAAGTGTCATTAATAAAAGTCGAAATGTCTTCTTGAAATAATGAAACTTTATTGAAACAGGTGAAAGATAAAAATTCATTCCTCTCAAGACTCTTTTCTGTTTGCTTTCAATTGTCTTGGGGAAATATATTCATGAGAATTGTTTTCATCGAGTTTTTTTTTTCTTTTTGATTAATCGATGTTATTTCAGTAATCAACAGGCTCAGCGACAAAGTCTCAACGAGCGAGAAACTTTCTATTGGTAATGCAAATTGTCTTCTCATCAAATTATCACGAGGAACTTTATCAATTAGCAATGTCACGACAGAGAACAAAAGCAACTCCGTGAGTTCTGAAAGCGTGAACTTGACAGCAAATCGTGAACCGCAGCAAAAACAGCAATAAAAAGGTTTCACCACAAGTTATCAGTCGAGTGTTGCCTGTTTAAGCTTTGAATTTGCTTCTAAGCGATCAACATTCTAGCTCTCGACAACTCAATTGCGCAAACATTAGATCATCGCGTGAAAGAAAATTTCCACACAATTTTACCCTTTTCTTCTCTTTCATTGTGAAGCCACCTCAATAGCTGACGATGTGTCGTTAATGAACAAATAAGAAACAGATATCGACGAGTTTTTATTTTCGGTTGCAACCAAGTGAGTCTTGTCGAGCTGGTAAAGTCAGTTCTCGTCAGACATTCAGAGTGTCATCAAGTGTGTTCGAGTGAAGAAGTGAATTTTAAAGCTGCAGAGAAGGAAATTACTTTAGCCTGACGTTCAAACTGTAAAGTTCGACTTTCGATTGACGAAAAGTTTGTTCGTTTTGGCTCGAGTCATTATTCTCTGTCTAATCATCGATTGACTTCTCCGGTTACAGTTGATGTCTAAGCAGTAAGTTTGTAATTAAATTAAATCTAATTGATCACTGAACACCTTTTAATTACACGTCATTTAACTACGATTGCCTCAGATTCGACATTAACACCCTAAACTAATTGCGACGCTTCAATGCTCAGAACTTCCATCAATTTCACACTCGACGAACTCGCTTTGTCTCTTCATTCAGTTTCAAAAATCATCGATTTTGTCATTAAGTTTAATTAAACTTCGATTCAATAAGCTCTAACGACAATCCGGTGATGATCATGGGAACGTGACTGCTGCAGCAAATTTGAAACTTCGATTTCTAACTCAGTGCACTTTACGATTTTCGATCTGGAACTTTCTTCTTTAAAACTCTCCTCGTTAGCTTTAATGTCTTCTCCGCAAATCTCGACTTCCTAATGACCATCATAATGCGTACGAAATTGTCAATTTCTCTTGGAAAGTCCGCAAGAAGACACATCGAGACGATAGCATTACCATTTATTGTCAATCTGCCCGCATCAGCTGGGCGATATGAATTTTTTATTTCCTTTCGTGATTGGAATTTCGTGTTGAACAAACCAAAAGAGATCCGGACAAAAAAAAGTGAAGAAATTTAATCAAAAGATGGTGAGGAGACTTTTTATTCCTTGTCGCATAATCGCAAAGCGAACGACTCGAAGCTTCCTGCGTTCGATTCGAATAATAAATGAAGACAGAACGAGGCGATCTTTTAACAACTTGGGAAGGAATCGGAGTCCGATTGGAGTCACCAGCTGCACAAGACAAAAATCTATTAAAGACGATGAGAAAAAGGTTTCGTTTGTCGAGTGAAACGAGTGGGAGGGTCATCTCGAATATTAACGGATGGTCATTCCCCGATTTGTCACACTTCCGAGTTCTGCACGAGCGACATAAATTTCCAGAAGTTTCCTTGTGATGAAAGGAGGGCGGCATTGCTCTCCAAAGAAACTACGATTCGATTAATATCGCAACTCGTTGCTTGTGATGATGAATCGCTTTTCTTTCGAAAGCTTCAAAGCTTTTGGTTCCTTTTTTTTCGGAAATGAAATGTTTAGACACTTTATGAATCTATCTTCATAATAATCACGTTTGCACCAGCTGTTTCTTGATAAATTTCATCAAATCGAGCACGAAGCTCGTGCCCCCCGATGGAGGCGATGAACGATATCGAAAATAATTTATTTCTCTAATATAAAACTAATAGAGAAAATTTATAGTTTTTCAATTGATTCCGGGGGATGATGTGAGTCGGATATGATTTCGCTCTCTTGCCATTCAATGTGCTACGTGACTGAAAATTGTTTTTCGACTGAGAGCGAAAGAAATAAATAACGAGTTCGCTCGGGAAGTATGCAAACAGAGTTTTACAACGTTTCCAGATCGAACGGAAAGTTTGTAGTTGACACGTTTCAGCTTTTTTACGGTCTCACTTTCAGGTGAACTAGATGAGGAGAGAAATAAAATGTTTTTACAGCGATTGCGATATAAATGGAATGAGTTTGATTGCCAAAGCAAGTCAAGGTTTTATTTCAGAGATGAGATGGACTAGAGATTGAAAAATAAAATTGTCGTAATCCAGGAAGTTTCGTCGATCTCTGTTTCTCACTTTCTGTTTGTTTTCTATTCAGATTAGATGGACAGCTAATTTATTTGACGCCTCACAATAAAAGCCATTCGATAAAAACTTCGATCATCAATTTCAGTTTCTTTTAATTCATCGTTCTCCTCTTTCTTAAAAGCAATCGAAAAGGTAAGAAAAGAACTTTAATTTAATTAACTCTCTTGCTGATAATGACGGATCTGAAGTTCAGGTTTTCCTTTCTTTATCTCCGAGTGGAGTAACCCTCGCCATATAATTTAGAGTCGCCCCATAATTTCAAAGATTAAAACTTCCTTCGAAAGCTAAATTAAAATGAAAGATCCATTGAATTATGTAATCTCATTGGAAAGTAAGAAAAAAGTCATTTGACTTAATAGTCGAGAAAAGTTTTTCTCTCAATGAACAAAATAAATGTGAAATTTCCTTTCAGAGAATTTCGAAAGTGAAAATCCATTATCGGGATTAAAATTCATTAAATTTCTTCTTCCTCTTCTACTTTCCAAAGGAAGCGTATCAATCGAATTTCGACGACACAGGAGCATTGAGAGAATTCATTAGTCAACACCTGCTCGGGAATTGTCGACGCAGCGTCGTTTAAATAGATCAAGACATTAAGATAAAAAGTCATAAAATCTTTCGTTTTTATTAACATTTAGCGCAAGTGATGTTCTTGGTACTGTCGAGTCGAGAGGTCTTTAAACTCCGCACTTCCTTCTCCCCCACACTCGTCGCCATCTCAATCATGAGAATTTATGTTGAGCAACAGAAACATGTGTTGCCATTAAATGTATGACGAGAGATGAATGAGGGTGGATTTTTCTCTCTAACGTTCACCCAGTTCTTCGTACGCACTCTGTACACGACAATAACGAGAATTCTTTGAGAGATCGTACAACTGACGTCAGATTTATTTCAAATGCTCTTGATATCATAATCATGCACATTTCTCTACGAAGTCTTTCGAGAGATGATTTAGGAAGAAGATTTTTCACGATTGAGCTTAACGATGAGGAAAATTAAACTCGAATTTGTCATTTTCTTTCCTCGGATTAAGTCGAAGTCGACTAAGAAGAAAAAAATGGCACGGCAGTTAATGAAATGCTTAAGGAATTGTAAACGATGATCAATCAGTTTCGTGCTTAAAGCAAAAACTCTTCAGAAATCATTTACCGAGACTCACAAAAGCGTCATCAACATCACTCGAGTGGAGGAACAATGAGAGCGACTCGTTTTGTATTGTGCCAATAAAATAAAAACTTTCCTCTCTCCTGGAGAAATAAATTTCGTAATAAACAATCGCTGATGAAAGGCATTGTTCCGTTGATCTAAAATCATAAATCTTTGAGATGATTTTGAAGCATCCCCGAGACGAACTGCTGAGCCGCTTTAAGGAGAATAAGGGACGAGAGCATTGTCGATGCTCCTCGAAGCGTTTAAAAGGCTAATATTAAATCCTTAGGTAACATCACACATCCTAAACTATCAAAACAAACATTTTGATTTCATTCTCTTCGACGAGAGACAAATGCCAAAGCCACTTAGGTCTTTCAGCTCAAAAGCGATTACAAAAGACGAGAACAAAACAGAAAAACTTTTTCCCTTTTTCGGTTCTTCAATGAACCTCGAAGTGAAAAGCTGGAAACAAAAAGCGTTCTTGCTTCTGCACATCCATATCGAGAAGCCTCATAAATTAGAGATTTATTTTGTATCCAAGTCTGGAGGATAAACAAACACCAATGGCAGAGAGAGCATTATGTAAATGTTGGAGCGACGAAAAAGGATCTCGGATGGATTGTATAATGATGCGGGTCGGCAGCAGAAAAAGAGCAAAGGCGAGCTAATCGGGAGAAAAGTTTTTTCGAGCATAAACATCTTTTGTCGTTCGGTGAATGCGTTTGCTGTGTATGGAAATTGGAAAGAGATAACGCACTTGGAACTCGATTCGTAAAGCTAACGATTTATGGAGCAATTAATGAAATCTCTAAAGATATTCGAATGACAAATGTAATCTTCTTGTTTATCTTTCAAAATTAAAAGGTCTGATGCATGCGACGTTCATTAAAACCTTTTGCTTTCTCGAGATGATCGATGGAGGGAAGCGCACGCGGCAAAACAAACAAGCATGAAACTGATCGCACGATACGAGAGTCCCGAAATAACGCGACAAGATTTTGATTGCATTTTAAAAGCTGTTGACGTTGCATTTTCAAACTTCTCCTCTTCATCATCTCTCCTGCAACGTTTTTGTGCCGCTTGCGAGCTCAACGATAAAGATCAACACAACACGTGTTTTCGTCTCTTGACGAAATGCTTCGAGATTGTTGTTTTAGATGCTTATTTTCCCTTCAGATCATCCGACGTTTAGTTCCTCATTTCACAGTCTCGATGCAGTAAAAACAAAATAAACGCAATGAAAAGTAAATAAACGGAGACGATTGTTTGCTATTTTTGGGATTTTCCTGAGAGATTACTTTCATGTCGGAGATTAAAGGTTCTTTGAACTGAAAAGAAACCTTCTCGGCTCCACGCCTCGATCCTGTTGTGTCTGCTTTTTGCATTGAACTTTAAAGATTCGAGCCTCGAAAGAAGATAGTGAAGGGCTTTTCATTTGTTGAGTCGGAAACCAAATAAATTCTTTTTCTTTTGCATAAAAGTCCGAAGCCAAATAAATTTCCATTCAACCTCAAACGCAGCATTTCCCTTCCGGATATCTCTCTCGAACTATCGTCTGATTTTATTGAAATATAAATTCTCCGTCATCGAGTCTCGTTTGCATTTTGTTGTGATAACAGCAAATAAAGAAGAAGAACGAAAGCAAATATTCTCCATGATCCAATGGAACAATTTTCATCATACATGGAGAAATTTTCATGGCACATTTATCACAACAAATTGAGTGAAAGAGCTCGAGATAACATTGAAAGGAACGTCGTAACGACACAACAATGGCATGAAGGAATCTGTTTGTTCATTGAACGAAAAATTTGCATAGAAAAATGAAGTCGAAGTAGAGGATTCTTGGAATATTTTATGCAATTATTTTTATAATAAACGACGGCAAGCAATCTCCTCAAAGAATCTCTCAAGAAAGCATATTGATTCGGGGTGAGCGTAAGCTGCTTGCCTTTGTGCTTGTGAACAAACGAGAAGACAAACTTCCAAGCTTAATCTTCTTTTAATAAGTTTTGCCTTCCATCTTCTTTCTGCTTCAAGCAAAATTGTTTAGAAAGTTTTCGACCGAGACTGAAGTCATTAGGAAAGTGCATGTGAGAAGTTTTCTAATGTTTGTTTGGCCAACTTTCGGTCTTTAAATTGTTCACTCAGATTGCATTGTCATTTCGGAAAGTTTCTCTTAAAGAGAGAATTCGAAGGAAATCAATGCGGAAACGTGTCGGAAGTGCAATCTCAATCGGAAGTTTTCGAGTTTTCTTTCTCTCGACTTTTCTGTCGCTCTGCTTAATTAACCTTTCATTCCACGAGATTTACAATTCCGAAATGGATCCGAGCAACGAGTCCTGAAATGTTTATCACAAAACGAAATCAAAGAGATTTCCTAAATTAAATTTATGGCGCTGTGCGATAAGTTTATTCACTCGAAAACCCATGAAAAGTCCCGGAAGGAAAAGGGAAATTCAATTTAAAAGAAGAAAATTTTCTGATTCCGAAAAGAGAAAGCAAGGAGACGAAGTCAAGAAAAGATTCTTATCAAATCTATCTTGATACATTAAGGAAATTCAATTCACAACTGTGTGTAAATGCGGGTGAAAAGAAAAACTCAATTTTCTAAATAACTTTTGCTTTTCTTTTGCGGAACGATTGAGAGTTTTGTCAAGTGAGATTAAAAATTTATTTCTTTTTAGAAACTTCCGAGTCTCCGCCTCGGATGAAATTAAAATTCCATCTGCAACGAACCTCGCAAGATGTTCTCGATTTTCTGGGGACAGAAATCTTTGAAGTTCTTCGACTCTTTCGTTTGGTGATAAAACAATTTAACCCAGAGCAAAGAACGAAGCATTTTCATCTCAGCCTCGCTTCATAAATTCCTTGAAGAGTTGAAAAATTGTCGAAAGCCACAGCAAATTAATGTCGCTCTGCGTTCCATCTGAATCGTCACGAACTGGAAACCCCAATCGTTTGACAATGACAAAACGCAATTGAAAAGTGTAGAGGGAAAGTTTTCCTCTCTAAATTCAAAGATTAAGACATGGTCGTTTGATATTAATTGCTCTGATGCGAACGTTTCATTCCGAATTGTCATGAAAATATGAAACAAGAGGAGAAAGATGAAAATGTTTTTGTTTGTTTGCGGTGTTGAGCTTTAGGAGATTTTATACAAATTGTGCTAATTGCTGTGGAGTTTCACAAATTAAATGGGACGTGATTTCAAAGTTGCCATTGTGAATGAAAAACGAATCGAGAACGAGACTCGTTTCATGCTTATTAAGCTTTACTTGTGTCAAATGAATCTTTTATCATTCTCATCCCACATTGTGTGTGCACTCTAATCTCCCACTTGTCCATCTCTATGCCCAGAACAATCCACTCTGATTCCATTAAATTGATGATATTTTCCGGTTCTCGATCGAGGAGAGAAAATATTAAAACATTTTCCTTTGTCGTTGCATCAATCGCATTAAAACTTATTAGTATGATGAATTGTAATTCGAGGAATCAATTCCCATCGACCAACTACCGTTCATTAAAATCAGATTTCTCATTTTCGGTCTGCATCGAGTGTAAGCTGCTTGCAATGATGGATCAGCTCAGACAAAGGCTTGCTGAACATGATTGAAGAATTTAATCAAGGATAATTAAAATCCTGGTTTCCTTCCATTGTCGAAGCCGAATCTGGATCGGATTTCACGGCTGCGTTTGCGATTTAAGTAAAATAAATATTTTTGTGAAAAATCAAGGGAGATCAATTCGTTTTGAGACACAAGCGCTTTGCTCTTCCCTTCACTGGTAAGATCGATGTTTAATTAAATGCAAAGGTTTTAAATCTTCTCTCAATGACATTAAAATTTGTTAATTCCCTCTCAAAGTATTGAGTTCCTCTCCAGATGAGACGTAAACAACTGCCGAGAAGCGATTGAAAGCTGGGGTCGAGCATGATCGCATTTCAAAGTCGCTCTTAAGACATTTCTCAATGAAAATTCGTAATCGGATTCCAGTTAATTTAGGATCGTGTGCTTGTCGTGCACTTGGAAGCTTCTACAAGTGTTTCATGTCATGAGACGCGATTAGAGTTCCTCTCCTGGTTTGTCCCTTGACGTATTAAGAACTCTCGAGCTAGGGTAAGAAGATTCGTCGTGACGCTGTTTGGAAATTTGTTTCTTATCAATTTCTCTCGCTTCATTTATTTCTTTTATCTATTTTCACATAAAAATTTCCTTGGAGTCGTTTGCGGTTCGCTTCGGCTCGATTGTAATTTCCTTCGACCCCTTTCGCCGCCTCTCGGCACGTGTTTCCTTTAAATTATTTTTGTTTTATCATCCGCAATGTCGCACAATTTTCTTTGTCTCTAAAGCCAACGACGAAGGATTTCGTCGAACGAAACTCCGCTTACATGACTTGCACTTCTCATCCGCCGTGCATTTCAAATTAAAAAGTATTTTTTTTCTGTTTGATGGAAGTGCCGCCTCGCGTGAATTGAATTCAGCTGATGAATGCTCACGAAAACCTTTTCATGTCGGAATTAAATTAAAAATTATTATCCCCGTGATGGCGTAATTAATAGCTACGAGAATTTCTCGAGTCATTGTCAAGTTTCGGGGCTGTAATTTGGTCGCGTTGCATGTTGAATGGATTTGCCCCTTTATCTCGCAAATGCACTTTCGAAACGGGACAGGGATTAAAGTCTTCGCATCCACCCTCGACTCTTTAAACTCAGTGAATTGCGACACCCGAAAAATAAACTGTTTCTTTAAAACCTGATACGCTTTCAAATCCGAGAGGCCTAAGGGCGTGAACATGGCGACATGTGATTGCAAATAATGGCAACGCGTGCTCTTGACGATGATTCGAGTGCCGTTAATGATGAAATATTAAAAATCTCTCTTCTCTAAATTTGAATTTAAAGGATGTTTCAACGACGAGGGGATATTTTTACTTCAAGATCTTCGCCATTGATTAAAATGAAATATTTATGTTCGTTGCCACAGGAAGCTCAACAACTTGATCATTCTCGAGAGCAGCGGAAACGAAGGATTTTCATTAAAATAAATTAATCTCGGCTGAGGAATATTGCGTCTTCAAATACGAGCACAAGTGTCCCGAACCAACAATTGATTTCGTTTCTTTTGTGATTTCGATTCGACATCAATTTTAATCAGAACGAGAGCACATGTGACGACTTCATTCAAGAATCTTTTTTTTCCCCCGTCTCCGTCGTGAAAGGAAAACTCTGAAAGAATGTCAAACTGTCATGAATGAATAGAAAGGCGAAGGATTCTGTTGCGGAGTAAAACGTCCTTAATCATAATTGATAATGTGGAAATGCATTAAAATTATTAACACCAAATTGGGCATCATTGATGTTGAAAAACGAAAATCCCCTCGTCGACATCTTTTCCCTTTTTTTTGTTCTTGTCGAACCCTTCAAGACGTTTTCCGAGGGTGACTAAGAAAATTCTTAGAAGCTAAAAGATTCTTTGAATCGACTCAAGCATTTAGTCACCCAAATTTCATAAACAGATCATTCATGTCTTGTCGCTGCAGTTATCACATGAGCTCTCTCTTCCCGATGACTTCACTTTTTGTATTGTCCTCGAAATTGTTTAATATCATCATCATCGTCTGATTTAGCAACGACGCTTTAATGTGTTTGCGAATCAATCGAGTGCAAAAATGCATTAAACATCTAATTATCGTGCGTAAATCAAAGCTCCTTTGTTTGCTGGCGAAAATCTTCATGGGACGATAAATAAAATTAGAAATTCTTCGTGAAGAATTTTCAATCAATCTCGAGAGATTATGTGGAAAGTCTTTCGAAGAGTCTTGAATAAAAATTAATAAGCAGAATGTGACGATGATGGAAGAACTGCATGGTTGAACCCAATTTTGAATTCTTCACCCCGTCATTTCCTCCTTGTCGATCCCCTCGAGGCATTGAAACAATTTCAATCTTTCATAATTCATAAACTCCCCACCCAGAGCATGGAAACCTTTTTTTAAGGCCTTTTCATTGAAACAACATCAACAAAATTCGTTTCATGGAATGTTAATCTGTAACTAATTGAATTTCAAAAAGGAATTTGCGCTCGCTCGCATGAGAAAACTTTGTCTTTTGACGATGATATTTACTTCGATTGAAGTCGTAGAGTCTGTCAACGACTCTTAATCACTTAATGTCGTTAATTTCTGGCCTTTTGTTCGGGCTCGAGTGAATTAAATTAAAAGGCATTTTCATGTTTGACTTTGATATCAAATAAATTCGACTCGTTCTCAACTTGTTTGATTGCAAATTAATTAAATTTGCTTTCGCCCTTCGATTGAAATCTCTTTTTTTGATGGTGACAACACAACAGATTCATTTAGGAAATCATTTTGCGAAAACGTTTCATTTTTCGATGCGCATCAAAGAATTTTCTTTTGAGACGACTCCGGATGGACAGTGTTTGTTTACACGATGACGGCAAGAAGAAACATTTTAATTCAGTTGTGAAATCTTCATCTTTCCCTTCAAACTAATCTCAATTTCCTTTTCCACAGAAAATGATTCTGCTGAACTTTTCTTTCATCTCACGCATCAAATGTTCGTCGCTCTTTTACGATGGGAAATGAATGGAAAATTGTTTATGATTCACATTTGATGGCGTTGCTTCTTTTACGACTAATAAATAGCTTCTGTGCATTTCTCCGATGCTCTAAGAACTATTCGACACCGCGTTTGATGCTCTAATACCTCCAGAAGCTCTTTTTTGACAAGCGTCTGCTAATTTACGATGAAGATCTCACGACAAAGATAAACGTTGAAAAATTTGACGACTCTTCTCTAATTAACCGAAATTTATGACACATTCTTCGTCCCGTCATAAAGTTAAGCCGTCGCCTCTGCTGTCCCTTGCGTCCAGTTAGTTAAGTGATGAACGATGTCAATTATAACCTTTCAATTGGAACTAACTGGACACTGGACAAGTTTATCGTTTCATCGTTTGCTGATTACGAAGCGCGCGCTTCGAGAACTGATTCTCGAGAACAAAAATGTTCTACGAAGGTCTCTTCCATTATTTTTCAATTATTTCATTTTTCGAAAACATTTAAACAACACAACGGGTGTCATGCTCACAAAATAATGGATGATGAGGGTTGTCGAGCTGTATTGTTCAAGTATCGAGCCATCAAGGACACTGAAAAGCATTTTTTTTTGAAAAATATTACTCACAAGCGAATATGGCCAATAAATGCAACATGAGGCAGCAGTTGTACGTCGTGATGAATCAGGCTTCATTAAAACATAATTACAAGTCTCACAAATGTTTTGCTTTTGTTCAGCGGACGAGAGGAAAATCGTTTCATTAATCACAGATGGTTCCTTTGAGTCGACAAACGAACGAAAGAGTCTTTTCTAATTTGCATGCATAAATATTGGAAAATATCGCAAACGGGGTGAATAAAATTTTCCAATTCCTTTCGTCTTATCTCTTAGGCAACTCTCTCGCATAAACAGTTTAGCAACAACCCCATCAACTCGCTGACGATGACAAATTTTCTCGATTTCTGATTGCACTTTTATTGAATTTCCTGTTGAAGGATTTTTCTTCATTTTTTTGCGAAATCACGGCTGATAAGTTTTTACGGCGTCAGGAAATTCATTTCGACGAGAAGCGATCATCGACGATGCAACCCTCTCCGATTCGACAGACGCCCCGCTGCTAATAGAAAAATTTATTAAATTCCCTTCGGCTTATCTTGAATCTGTCTCGTATGTGATCTCAATTGTTGCGCAATAACTTCTTAAGTGCTTGTGTGTAGCCAGTCAAGTATTAATAACTTTCTGTAATGTCATCTGGTTCCAAACCGAAGAACACAATCGACAACACGATGATTGGAGAGAAAGAGAAATTCATTGAAATTAATTTTTTGGTTTTTTGGGTGTTTTTGTGTCGCTACCAGCAGAAAAGTCGAAAAGACGACGCGTCCTAATTGAATGTTGGCAACAATTTATGATTATGGTCACTGCACACTGTGGTTCCAATCCAAAAGCAATCAAACCCTTCTCGATTCCACTCACAGCCTCGACTTGTGTTCCTCGACTCATAAATAATAATTTAGGTTTCTCTAAAGTTTCTCGGAATTGTTTTTTCATGTAATTTCTCATGATGATGACGAGCGCCACCACGATCGACAGCGATTTTCTGATTCCATTGTGAGAGACGCGTGCCATCGAGAGAAGCAATTCGATGGTAATTCAATACATTTAATGATCCATTCCCGGCTTTTATAAGTTCATGTTGGCAAAAGAGATTTGAGTCTGTGATGTGAAAACTGTTAATGCAAACAGCAACGAGCCTCATAATCCATTTAATCCACAGTGACGTGAAATCAGAGAATTTTTTGCGCTCGTTGATGAGGTTTTATTGCATGCACGCGTTGTACTAATGTCACTTAAAAGTTCTTGTTCCAAAGAGATTTAAAATGATTTCGGATTGAGAGGTTTAGAGTTTTATGTTATTTTTTTCGCAATCAATCACAACGACTTTCTTTCTTCTCTTTGTTGTTTAGGGTTTGTCCTTCAGTTAAGTTAATCTCCAAGAGTTGGATCCTTCTTAGGAATTCTTCTTCTATCATTGACGAAATCTTCTCACGAATCGTATTAAAACATCAGCAGAAGAGAGCCGATCAATCTCGAGAATTTCGCAAGAAACTTGCAAAACAATCTGAGAACAAAAAGATCTTTGGCGCTTTGGAATGTCACAGACTTTGAGGCTCAAGATTTTTCATGGCTCTCTCTGGTCTCTGGATTACCTGACCGCATTGTTTGTCCGAATCATAATAAGAAGCAGGTTTTATTCTGCTTTAACTTCTTCTTCTACATTTTTCGCCTTTCTCGAGTGCACAGAAAGCATTTTCAAGATTTATTCTTGTTTCGTGAAACTGTTGCAAACAATTGTTCTGGATAAAACATTTTAAGAATCTTTTTCTTTAGAAATTGTCGCTTGGGAAAAAATATTGTGTATGAGAAAGAAGATCATTGAGAACGACCAAAAGCGAGTTTATTGTCATCGTTTTGCTACATGCGTTTTTAAGTAGAGGAATGTTCTGCTCAAAGAAATAATCTTTGACCTTCGATACGTTGCAATCGATTCTCCTTCTTCTTCTTCTCTTTCATTTATTTCTCCGACTACAATGGAAGATTCTCTCGCTTTTTTTTGGCCTGGTCGTAACGACATTGAATCTTTCTATGCGAAAAAGGACACGAGAAAGATTTTCATTTCTATAAATGGGAATCTTCGAGGAATCTTTTGTGTGTTTTATTTTTATTTCTCTCCGGCCGTTTGCATGAAGAAAGAAGTCTCAAGACTGTAACTAATCTGAATGCATCAAAAGGAATGTTTCAGCTCCTTTGTTCAGCGAAAAAGGAGATGATGATCGTCTCTTACCTTTTTTTTCCTGGTACGAGTGTGTCGTTAGATGAAGGTAATAAATTGCCCAAACGACCGGCCCAGAATTACATAATGAAAATCTATATTTTATTAATGATAATAATTTTGAATGAAATATTTTTCAACGGCTAGAACTTGCGATGTTGGTGAAGTTGTGAATGAATTTTCGATGAGTACGAGAGATGCAGATGCGAGGATATGGAAAAGGCAACGATCCATTCGATCGCTTCTTCTGCAAAAGTGTGAATCGTTTTATAAGTCAGCAAACTTCCTTTCTCGCCTATGACGTGATTGCTTGCACATGTTTGTTTGCTTAAATATCATCGGCAAGCTGTGAAGAAACCTTTGGGTGGTCGTGGCACTTGACAAATTCATTTTAATATCTGCGAAACTTGTTTCTACACCCAAAACTCAAAACTCTCGGGAGGATTGATTTATCTCGAATCTTAGTTTAGGAAAGAATTTTGTTTTTTATTATTAATGTCCGGCAATAAAAATTTCTATGGCTTACATGAGACTTTCAGACGAAGCAACAACATTCAACATTCGAAGCATATTTCTCATTCTCGAAACATTTTCTCTTCGCTCTCGGAAATATTTACAAAACATTGAGCAACGATCGCTCTGTGTTTCCATTTTCAATTCAGTTTCATCGGGACATTCGTTGAGGAAAGAAGCATACGCTCGTCCTCTGTTAATAAATCTGCACGTGAAGAATATTAGTTTGTAAAAAACATAAAAGCGGAAGGGAAAAATATTGCGTTTCAAAAGAGATTCCTTTTTGTGTGTTCGTCTATTTGATAGGAAAGGGGTTGAGACATTCGAAATCATTAGAGTGAATAAAATTGGCAGACAATAAAAGAAAATTGTGCAGCCACCGAAAAACAAGAATAGTTTACAGTTCCGAGGAGTGAAAATCTCGCAACCAGACAGAAGTGAAGAGAGTTTAACAAGTCGCGAGTCGAGGATTAAATTCGTTAAATGTGCATTCACATAACAAAAGAGGCAGAAAAATTGAATTAATTAGATGAAATATAAACTCGACTGTTCATTTAGTTGAGAAATTATTCTCGACACGATAAATTAGAAAGAAAACAATTTTTATGCGAAACATAAACTGCAACGACAACGACGACTTCCTACAGAAATTTATATTTTTTCTGTCCACGCAAACAAAAGTGAACACGACAAAGATTAAATCGAAATCAATTGAATTGAGTGTTTGCCCTAGCGTCTTCACTTAATGATTTAGTTTGTCGTTAGACATTTCCAAGGGTCAACTTGTCTTAACTCTTGATAAAACGCCAGTGTCAATGATAATAAATTACATTAAAAAATAAATTCAATTTAAGAGACAGAATCTTCGAGGAGAGCCACAGACACATAAAAGTCATCATATGAAATTAAATGATAAATAAAACGTGAATAAAACGAAGAATTTCTGTCATAGTGACGACGCTGAGAAGAGAACTTTGTCGCTTTTATTATCAGAGACAAATGTAGGAGTTAAGAAGGTTGAGACTTAATGTAACGGAAGACTTTATAAGCGAACGAATAATCGTTTCATTAAAAAAAGGCCAAAAAGAAACGACACAGTTCTCGACGATAGCAAGAGAGAAAGAGAAGCATAAGAAGCAACAAGTGAATGAAAAGCAAAACAGAGAAAATTTCTTTCTTCTCGCTCCGTCTCGCAAGAAACTTCAAAGAAAAATAAAATAAAACCAGTTATCGCCTAGACGTTATCTCCGTAAAGATCGCTCCGAGGAACATATGGAGGTTCTACCCAAAAGCCAAAACAACCGATTTGAATTCTTATAAAAAATAATTCTTGAAAAGGGTTTTCATCAAAGCCGCAACGACGATTTCCAAGTGTGAATAGAGAAATAATTTAATTAATTCAAGGAAATGCTAAGCGAATAGAAGTCGAAGAAGAAGTTAATTAATTAAACGACTTGAATGCCAATGAATTGGAGTCGTCAATGGAGAGAAAGTCAAGTCCGGACCGTGTGACTGCAATAAAGTAATAAAGTGAAAAGTTCTTCTGACTCGTGTAGAGGCAATAACAGCAAATTAAAGTCAATGATCACAGGGAATTTTGTGGAAAAAGGGACGAAATTGTTGAGCAAGGACAACTGTTGGAAAAAAACAAGAAGGAACAGCCTTGAGCATTTATGTGTTTGACTCGAGACTGAAATAAAAAAAAACATTTTCTGCATAGTTTAAGCTACGAAATGCCTGGAAGTGAATGCAATTTGTTGAAGAAGATTTAGTTGGAAGCAGACAACACGAAAAAGGGAGAAAGAAGATTCATTAAGAAGATAATTACGTCAGAGAATCACATTCGGAGAGAAACATGGATTTGAAATTGGATATTTTGCTGATAACTCTGACCATATGCAGCATAGCTCTAGGTAAGTGGAAATTCTCTTTATGAATAAGAGAAAACATAAAATTTAATTTATTTTTAATCCTCCCCGTTCCTCTCTAACTCTCGGCTCGTTATTATATGAAATAACATTTTAATTAGAAAAAACTTCTTGGAGCATAAAATTTGAAAAGATTAAGCGAAAGAGAAGTAAAAAAAAACATTAAAAATTTGATTTATCTATGGAACTTTCTACTGATGGGCGGTGCGCGGTCATGTGTGGAAAACGATGTCAAACATATTGACTACAACGACTTCTGAGAACTCGTCAAACTTTCTTACAAATTATCCAATTGCCAACCGTTTGAGCTCGGGTGTCGCTTGAACATTTCACGGCCCTTTGAACATTTTCGCTCGACTCAAAGCGACAGCGGCAGTTGTCGCAGGAACATTCACATTTAGCAAGGGGTGAAGCAAGTCAATGCGAAACTATTGCGAATCATTAAATTTAATAAGCAGCGCCTCTCTCTAACTATTCATTCGACTCTCGTTGTCCCAAATGTATCATTAAAGCAAGTTTTTTAATGCTTTCACTGCTGCTCTCCTCTCTCTCGCAATGAAATGCATTAATGAAACGCCCGTCTATCATACGAGGATGTCAATTAAGTTTTCCGCTCTCGTGATGAATGTTGCAATATTTATTCTGACAAAGAAAAAACCCCCGAGAAGCAAGCAATTCAGGGTTGGCTTTACCAAAACTAAACGGAAACATTTTGATAGATTAAAATCACACAAAAAGTGTTGGCTCATTGTTATGTTAATGTATCGTTTCTTCAAAGAAAGCAAGAGAGTGCAACATTGAGTTTGCCCCCACGAACGAGAATGTGAAATATGACAACTTAACAAATGGTTAATATGTCTCTATTGAATCACGCAGCGCGTTATTCACTAATTACAAAGTTTTTTTTATTCATATTCCACGTTTGCCTAATCTTGATGTAATTTCTATTAAATGTCAATAGTAATTTTATTAGGTCCGATTAGGGCCGAGCCATTGAGCGAGTCGAGAGGAATTTCCATTCAGGAAACACGAAACTCAATGAATGGCTTCGTAATAATTGTAATTACGAGTGAATTATGGCTTTGAACAAGACGATGGCTTGAATGGCATTCAATTCGATCACAATCTTGTCCATCATCTTGGAGATGTATCGATTTTATTATTCTTTCATATCATTTTCGAATTTCTGTTCGACATTTTGTTTGGAATTAGACGATTGACGAACGATGACGAGGTCAAACGCGAGTAAATGCCACGTAATTGCTTTCCTGGAACTATGGATTCGATTGAAGGAGCTTTAGATTTTATTGCCATCAATAAAAACTCCCAAATCATTCATCTAATCAAAAGTCACTTGTTGAGGAATCACTCGTAAGCCTTTTTTCTCAGACCGATCAATGAGGGAGAGGAGAAGGAGAGACGGAGAATCATAAATCAGAAAAGATAATTTATTGAACGTCGGTTTTCTGAGAACTCTTTCGGTCTCTATCATGCCAATCATCCAATTCAGAATTTTTGTCTCATTCTTCTCGTCACGACGAAGACTACGACGAACAAAGTTGAAGGCGGAAAAGATATTTTGTTCACAGCTCGATCAACAAATTTGCTTCTTGATACTTAAGCAAACTCACTGAAAAGCGAGCCAAACAAAACTGTTTATTTTGTTCCACTTAAAGTTGAAAGCGCTGTTAATTGAAAAGTCGAGTGAGAAGAAAATTTGTCATTATTCATTCCGAGTTAGAGACGAGACTCCTACACGATCAATCATCGAAGGCGAAACAAGAAATCGGCAGGAAAGTTGCGCTCGAGAGTCGCGAAGAAATCTAATTTTAAAAATTATTTGTCAGCACGTCATCTGCTTGTCGTTTTCAATGCTGACTCAAACAAGGAATTCCTTTCATGTTTTATTTAAAGGTTCTCATCAAGTCTCTCGATTGAAAGACGAAGAGTGATTTCGATCGCGATGAATTGTTGATTGCGAAAAAGAATAAATGATGATTCACTGGGAAAACTTGGATTTGATTATGTTTGTTCAAAGCAAACTCTTCCTTTCATTCCATCTCCTGACTCTTGTTGTTGATGAAGCGCCATAAAATCATTTCTCAGACTCCATTAACGACCAATGAAACTTTCCAAATTATCAAAGCAATTTCTCTTCCAACAACAATAATAACAAACCCCGCGATCTAATCATGCAAAAGTTCTTCGACTTTAGGGGAATTGAGTCGGATGAAGCTCAAGCGAATATGATTTGTTTGGAGCCGGTTACTAGATAAGAATCAGCAGGAGAAGCAAGTAAACCGTATGTGGAATGAATTCTAGCAGAAAATACGCAAATAAATCTTCAGGGCTTTCATCGGAATAAAGCGAATTTCCATGAAACGGTTGCATGAATAAAACTATCGAGCCTGAACTTTTATTTATAATACAATAATGCCGTTTCGTATCTAGTTTTATGGTCGCTATCGATTCAGAAGAATCAGATTGAATTGTTGTTGATTCCAATTTAAAAATCTTTTTTTTTCTGTTTTCTCTTTGTAGCTCTCGAGGCTCCGACAATAATTGAGCATCCACTCGATAACATTGTGCCAAGAAACTCGCCATTTACATTAAATTGCAAAGCAGAAGGCTCACCCGAACCGAAAATAGATTGGTACAAAGATGGAGAGCCGCTGTCTATCGAAACGGGTCATCAGATGCTGCTGCCGTCGGGTAACCTCTTCTTCTTATCGGTTACTCACTCGCGACGAGAAACCGATTCTGGAGTTTACTGGTGCGAAGCGAAGAACGAATTGGGAGTCGCAAGAAGTCAGAACGCGACGTTAAGAGTCGCAACACTGAGAGATGACTTTCGCCTCGAGCCTCAAAATTCTCGAGTCGCTTATGGAGAGACCGCAATGCTGGAATGTGGAGCCCCCAAGGGTTCACCCGAGCCAATCATCTCATGGAGAAAAAACGGCCAACTGATGGACTTAGCAGGTTCAAAAAGGTAAGAGCGATGAGCTTCCATTATTTTTTTCATTCTCCTTACTTACTTAGACGAGAAGTCTTTCCACTCTCGAGATGGCGTAATTACGTTTGAATGAAATCTCTGCTCTTCTATGAGCATAAATTTCAATGGAAATCAGCATTGAAAGGCAAAGAATGGAATCGAAAGGAGGAAAGAGAAGAGAAAACTATTCATATCGAGTACGGAATTTAAATTCCTGTTTCCACCATCTCCACTGGGCATTCCGCTTGCTTGCATTGAGCTAAAGTCAGAGTCTCGAGACCGTCGAGAAATTAATTTCTCTCCAATGTAATGTAATGCCATGTTCTAGTTTCGACTTGATATCGCATTCATTACAGACTTTATGTTCCTATTGATAAGCTTTTAATTATTTCAAAGCTCTTTTTCTCTCTCTCTCATTCCTCTACTCCATTCAGTCGTGCTCGTTCATGTAGAGATTCTGGTCGGGAGTTCCACAAAATTCAATTAAACATTCCTTTTCATCATTTTCTGAAAACATTTTCATTCAACAGGATTCGCATTGTCGATGGTGGTAATTTAGTCATTCAAAACGCTCAACAGTCTGACGATGGACGTTATCAGTGCGTTGCCAAGAACGTCGTTGGAGTGAGGGAGTCGTCTGTCGCTTACTTGAAAGTTCATGGTATGAACGAGAATCATTTCATGCATCAATGTCTCTCAATTAACGTAATTCTCTCTTTCAAATAGTTAAGCCGTTTATGATACGTGGCCCACAGAATCAAACAGCAGTCACAGGGAGCTCTGTTGTGTTCCAGTGCAGAGTAGGTGGCGAACCATTGCCCGACGTGCTTTGGCGGCGTACGGCATCAGGTGGAAACATGCCATTGGGTGAGTTACACTGAATTCATAATTCACAAGCAAACGATGTTGATCTAATTAATTTTCGAAACAACAACAATGACGTGGATAAAATCTGCCGATTGCATGCAAATCGCAAAAGCGTTTCATGACTCGATTTATGAGCATGACGAGAATGCTTGTAATGAATTTGTAATTGTGAATACAATCGAGCACGCTCTTGTGAATGTTTCAAATCTGATGAGACTTAATGTCGAAAGCTTTACGTTTGACATCGCTTCAATTATCGAATAATTAAATTCTCAAATGGTCATTGCTGCGAACAGAATTTTTAATGAACTTATCTTACAGGTCGTGTACACATTTTGGAAGACAGAAGTTTGAAGATCGATAACATTACGATGGACGATATTGGCGAGTACAGTTGTGAAGCTGACAACGCTGTAGGAACAATCGTCGCTTCCGGAATGCTTCTAGTTCACTGTGAGTAGCTCAAACAATCTTTCCGATGCATAAACTAATTCAATTATTCCAATAGCTCCGCCAACGTTCATTATTCGACCGAAATCTCAAATTGGTGATCTCGGATCTGAAGTGATTTTCGAATGCCAAGCGAGTGGTTATCCCGAACCAACATTGTTCTGGACTATCGAAGGCAATCGGTCATTGATTTTGCCTGGAACGAGAATCAAGAACATTGAAGCATCGTCATCTGATGGCGGAAGCATTTTATCGATCGATGAGATTGACCGAACGGACAACGGAAAAGTTGTTGTGTGCAGTGCTGTGAACAGCGTTGGCTCTGTCAGCACTCGAGTTGTGCTATCAGTGAACCTTCAAGATGACTCCCCGCCGCCTCTCATCATTCAAGGACCAACTAATCAAACTTTGCCAATCAAATCAGTCGCCTCATTACCTTGCAAAGTCTCTGGCAACCCACAGCCCGTCGTCAGTTGGTACAAAGACGGAATTCCAGTAATTACTTCTGAGAAAATTACGATTGAACAAAATGGATTACTGACAATCACAGACTTGAATAAGAACGACGACAGTGGGCTCTACACGTGCGTGGCCAGCAGCAAAAGCGGAAAATCAACTTGGAGCGGATTCCTTCGTCTCGAAAATCCAACAAACCCAAATATTAAATTCTACCGCTCGCCCGAAGCTTCAACATTCCCCGGACAACCAGGAAAGCCCATCATCATCGACAAAACTGAGAACAGCGTCACTCTGCAATGGATTCAAAGCAACGCCATGGGCTCGTCAAGTTTGTTGGGATACACAATCGAAATGTTTGGACGGAATTCAACTGAAGGTTGGATCCAAATTGTTTCCCGCGTTCAGGACACAACATACGAAGTCATTGGATTATCTTCAGGAATTCCTTATTACTTCGCAATCCGAGCTGAGAACTCCCACGGTCTCTCGGGACCGAGTCAGCTTTCCGAGCCAGTCACGATTGGAATGGTGAGTGACTAGTCGACGTTAAAATTTTCGAGATAATCTAAATTTGTTTCGTTTCTTGTCGTGTAGGATGAGTCAGGTTCAAGCTTAGATTTGAGTGAAGCACGAGCGAGTCTTCTCTCGGGCGATGTCGTCGAGTTGACAAATGCCACATCGGTTGAGTCAACAAGTGCGAAACTGTCTTGGGATGTAAGTTGAAATATTAAATTTGCTGAAAAGCTTATGCTCATGTTTCGTTTACCTCTTCTCCTCTCGTCTCTGAAAAGATCATAAACGGAAGGTACGTGGAAGGATTTTACATTTACGCTCGTAACATTGACGATAACGAGCAGCCGTCGTACAAAATGCTGACGATTCTGAATGCTGGGAGCGGAGCTTCATCATGCAAAATTAGCGGATTACAAAAGTTCACTTCGTATGAATTTTTCATTGTGCCTTTCTACAAAGCCGTCGAAGGCAAACCGTCAAATTCAAGAATCGCTCGAACGCTTGAGGATGGTAAGTTTACTTTAATTAGTCTTTTGCGTTTTTCTGTTTCGCAAACAACATTTTAAATTTTTCTTTCCGCTTTGTTAAACAGTTCCGACTGAAGCTCCATTCGGCATGGAAGCTAAACTGCTCAACACATCGACAGTCTACGTGAAATGGAAGGCTCCACCTGCTAAGCATCACAACGGAGTTCTCACGTCTTTCAATGTGATCGTGCGTGGTGTGAATATTTATGAGAACGTCTCGAAAGTCTTAACGAACATTACAATCGATTCATCGAGCTCATCAATCATGTTAGCGAATTTAACTGAAGGCGTGACTTACACAGTAAGTGCCGCAGCTTTGACGAATGCTGGCGTTGGACCTTATGGAGCTCCAATCATCATGCGACTCGATCCGATGACGAAAAAACTCGATACCTCGTTTAGTTATCGGTTCCCTCTTCACAACGATCACATGAACGACTTCCTCACTCAACCGTGGTTTATCATCCTTCTCGGAACAATTCTTGTCATCATCATGCTTTCTTTCGGCGTCACAATTTACATCAAACGGAAACACATTATGACGAAGAAGTCAGTGCTTGGACTTCCCTCTCTGACGACAGTTAAAGTCCCTCCAACTAACAATTACTGGATGGACCCAGCCGGAACGATTTGGAAATCAAATCAGAGAACGAAGGACAGTCACATTCCAGACTACGCTCCTGTGTGCACAGTAATGCCACCAACCTCAGCAGCACTCGACGACGATGCTCGCAATCGGTAAGTTTTCAATTTATTTAACAACCGTCCACTAGAAAAAGTCTCTTAATGGATTTTCAATTACAATTTTTTTTGATCATAAATTCAAGTTTTTCTCGATATTGATTCATGAGAATCTTCATCGCGAGAGAGTTTTTTTTTATTAAATCAAATTTTC